>OX422144.1:115736850-115946850 GCA_949129095.1 Volucella bombylans | reverse complement strand
TTTACAGCTTTGAACATTGAAGCCCGCCGCGCGTTCGTTAAAACCAACTCTCTGTATTTTAATTGTCTTCGTACAGGTCATACCTCGAGTAAATGTCGGTCATCGTTTCGCTGTCGTGTATGTAATTCTCGTCATCACTCTTTGGTTCACACCGATCAGCAAAACGTCTTACCCTCTAATCGTGTGCAAACTTCGTCGGCTGAAAGCTTTCAGCATACCCCTAGACAATTAACACCCACACCCGCGCCTGTTTCGCCACCGGTAAATAATCATTCGTCGCTCGATGTTGGCCACTGTCGGCAAACAATTCTCCCAACCGTACTGGCAAAGGTTCAGGACAACCTAGGCAATTTCATAAACTGCCGTATATTGATCGATTCAGGTTCGCAAATCTCATTTGTCGTGGAATCATTTGCACAACGCTTAGGTCTACCCCGTAAGCATGCAAGAATTCCAGTTGTCGGGCTTTCTTCAACAGCTGCTGGTCAAACCAGAGGCTGCATCACAATCGATTTATGGTCGCGCCTTAATCAAACCCTCCTCATCGTCGAAAGCTTCATTCTAAACAAGCTAACTTCAAATCTCCCTTCGCACTCCTTTGACGCATCTACCTGGTCTCATATACAGAATCTCGAATTGGCAGATCCCAACTTCAATGTACCTGGTCCTATTGATATGCTTCTTGGTGCAGACAAACTATGGTGTATCCTAAAGGCGGGTCAGATGCAAGGGCCACATGGTCTACCAATTGCTCAGAATACATCGTTTGGCTGGGTAGTCACTGGAGAGCTTTTAGATTTCAAACAACCACAACAAGTTCCGGTTTCATCGCTTCATTCTACGCTTGACGTCGACGTTCTGCTGCAGCGGTTTTGGGAGTTGGATGAAGGAACACCACTGAAGGATGAATCTTTTGCTGATGATGAAGCTGAAACACACTTTCGGAACACGTTCTCGCGCTCCCCCGACGGGAGGTACGTCGTTCAATTGCCATTCAAAAGCCCTTCGCCCTGTTTTGGTACCTCAATTAAACAAGCTGTCAATCGCCTACATTCGATGGAACGTCGGTTTTCCAAGGATCCTAAATTACATAGTTTATATGTTAAATTCATGCAGGAATACTTAGATCTAGGTCACATGGTTCGTGTATCACCAGATGAGTTAGAAGGTGAATCCGGAAAGGTTTTTTACCTACCACATCACGCTGTTTTGAAGTCAGACAGCTCGACAACCAAATTACGTGTAGTGTTTGATGGTTCGGCTAGGGATTCTCTAGGCACGTCGCTAAATAGTCAGCTGCTCATAGGTCCACCCATTCAGCGCGATTTATTTGGAGTTTGCGTACATTTTCGTCAGCATAAGTTCGTGTTTACCGCAGATGTTGTCAAAATGTTTCGACAGATATGGGTAGATGATCTGCACACCAACTTCCAACGCATCGTCTGGCGTGAGAGCCCATCCGATTGTATTAGTCACTTTCGTCTACGCACCGTTACGCATGGAACTGCATCTGCACCATTTTTGTCAGTTCGAGTGCTCAAGCAGATAGCTTTGGACTACCAAACTAAGTATCCAGCTGCAGCGCGCGTTTTGTTAAGCGATGTGTACGTAGACGATATAATGACGGGAGCAAATTCAACAAACGAACTTCTACATCTTGCGTCTGAGCTTGTATCCTTACTGTCAAATGCTAGACTCGAACTCCGGAAGTGGAACTCTAACTGCTGGCCCCTACTTACCCAGTTGCCCAAGGATGACTGTGAATTCTCCTGGATTGATACTGATCGATCGAAATCAATAATAAAGGTTCTCGGTATGCATTGGGATCCAAGATCAGATCAATATTCTTTTCGCATGACCGAGTCTCGATTGACCAACCCTCCTACTAGGCGTTCATTGTTGTCTGAGATATCACGCATCTTTGATCCTTTAGGATTTTTGGGCCCATCAGTTGTTTTATTTAAAATGATGTTTCAGGAACTGTGGTCATCAGAACTCAACCTAGGCTGGGATGACCCACTTCCCACAGAATTAGCTGCAAGGTGGACGCGGTACCAAGAAGAACTGCACCACTTTGAACAAATACAAGTGCCTCGAGTAATTTTCCCTTCGTATGACATCGAACTTCACGGATTCTCGGATGCTTCGCTATTGGCCTACTCTGCTGTTGTCTACGCTCGATGTCAAATCGCTCCCAATCAGTTCCAGATCGTCATAGTTGCTGCCAAGACCAAGGTTGCACCTCTCAAACCTGTCTCGATACCTCGGTTAGAGCTCTGTGGTGCTCTTCTTCTCAGTCGCCTAATAACCTCAATTAAATCGTCGATTCCCCGAAACTTGAAAGTTTTTGCATGGTGCGATTCACAAATCGTGCTCCATTGGCTGTCTTCCTCACCTCGTCGTTGGACTACATTCGTCGCTAATCGTACAGCTGCCATCCTAGAACGGATTCCACGATATGCGTGGAGGCATATCGCATCGGAGTCCAATCCCGCAGATTGTGCGTCACGAGGCTTACTACCATCTGCTCTTCCTACGCATCCTCTATGGTGGACCGGTCCTCCATGGTTATCGCTGCCACAGGAACATTGGCCAGTTTCAACGTTCTCAGTGCCACAACAGGATGAAGTGTCAGCGGAAGAACACAAACAACCAAAGCAAACCCTCACAACCACAGCAGAAGCAGATAACTTCAAGATATTAATCGCCAAAATTTCGTCGTGGACTCGGTTAATTCGAATAGTCGCGTACTGTATTCGCTTTACAAAAAACTGTCGACCTCAACTATTTGATAAAACTGTGCTCGGCTTAAAGGTCTCAGAATTGCACTCAGCAGAAATTATTATTATTAAAATTATGCAGCAAGAATCGTTCGGGGTTGATATTCGCAATCTGCACACTAGCCGAGACCTTAATCCGAATTCAAAATTACTGAGGTACTCTCCATTCATTGACCATGAGGGGCTTCTTCGTGTAGGGGGTCGACTGAAGAATACTTCCTTGTCATTCAGCCTTAAACACCCAATACTCCTACCCAATAACAACATTTCTCTACTTATAGTGAGATACATTCATGCAGCCTACCTTCACCCAGGAACAACGGAGACATTCGTCATAGTGCGCCAGAGGTACTGGATTTTGGGAAGCCGAAATCTCATTCGCAAGGTCGTACACCAATGCAAACCCTGCTTTCTCCAGAGGAAGACGACAACTATGCAACTCATGGGTGATTTGCCAATTCAACGTGTTCAACGTAGTCGACCATTTTTGAATTCTGGATGCGACTATGCTGGGCCTTTTACCATGAAGCTTTCTCGTGGCCGAAATCCAAGATTGTCGAAGGCGTATCTTCCGCTGTTTGTATGCATGAGCACCAAGGCTATTCACCTCGAATTGGTTAGTGATTTGACGACCGATGCATTTCTCGCTGCCTTCAGACGGTTCACTGCACGTCGCGGTAAGTGTTCCAATATTTACTCAGACAATGGGACAAATTTTCAAGGAGCTCGTCGCTGCTTAAACGAAATGCAACGGCTGGTCTTATCGGAGACTTACAACGATGACATCGCCAGTTCACTTGCCATGGATGGAACCACATGACACTTCATACCTCCCTCTGCACCACACTTTGGAGGATTGTGGGAGGCCGGCGTGAAGTCCGTCAAACTTCACCTTCCTCGTGTAATCGGAAGTTCCATCTTAACATTTGAGGAGCTGTATACAGTGTTCACTCAAATCGAAGCTCTCCTCAACTCTCGTTCTTTGTGTCCTTTATCCGACGACGATTTAAATCCACTAACCCCTTCTCATTTCCTTATAGGTGAGCCGCACACTGCTGTTCCAGAGCCAAGCTGCCTAGACGTAGCTGTAAACCGTTTGTCCCATTGGACACACATTCAAAATATGGTCCAAGGATTTTGGAAGAGATGGCAGATATAGTACGTCACAAGCCTTCAGGAGCGACCGAAATGGAAGAAGGTTCAGTGTAATTTGAAGGTGAATGACTTAGTCGTGATAAAGGAGCCAAATCTTCCCCCATCAAAGTGGTTACTGGGCAGAATCGAAGCTGTTCATCCTGGACCAGATAAGTTATCCCGAGTTGCGACGGTGCGAACCAATCGTGGACAATTACTTAGGCCTATCACCAAACTTGCGATCCTACCATTGTCCTGAAACTAGCTCCAGGGGGGGCGGGATGTTTGATAATCGTTATTTGTTCAATTTCAATTATTTAATTAATTCATTGTTAATCATTCATTTTCATTTATTTGTTTCATTCTTTCCTATTCGTTTAAATATTGTATTAATTGTTTATTATAAAATTATTGTTGCTACATTTGTCGAGTCACTGTTTATTTGTACGAAATTGCTGTTAGTCACTGCACCACAAAATCGGACCATTTTAAATCCTGCCAACAACCACACAGGCAAAATCGGATGATCGGCCAACAGGATCATCGTATGATTTTTTAAAAACAACAACGCTGTACAGTCTACAGATCGGTGGTACGTAAACAAGTGCACTATGGGAATGATGAGGAGTTTTGATCAATCACTTGCAATTGATTCGCGGCAGTGACAAGTTACCCTTGTAATTAGTACTAAACAAATAAATATACATTATAACGTGGATATTCGTGTGTGTGTGTATTATTTCCTAAACTTTTCGTTTCAAGATCGTTCGATTTATTCTGTCGATAGTGCGCACACAATAATTTCGATCGTCGAATCCAAATCAGTTGTCCTGAATATGCTCATCGTCTTTGCTTTCATTTTCGTCCGTATAGTCTTTTTCGTCAGTTACAGTCATCGGATATTCACCCGTGTCAAAGAAAAATGTTTGTTTGACGTCCTTTCCATCCTCATATTGACCAGTTGCAAAAGATTTTTCGAAAAATAAGTCCATACAACGATGGACCTCTTATTCGCATCATACAACCTGAATGCTTTGCTTTTTTCTGAGTAACCTACGAATATAAACTTGTTACCTTTAGTTGCAAATTTGGATTTACCTGGCTTTTTATCTAGGCTAACAACATCACAATCGAATGTCCTCAAATGGTTGACACATGGCTTACGATTAAACCAGCATTCGTATGGAGTCTTATCACTCATCCTTTTGGTGATCGCTCTATTTCGAAGATATGTGGCCGTATTCAAAGCTTCAGCCCACAAGAATTGGGGCAACTCAGCGACGTTCAGCATGCATCTCGCCATTTCGACCAGCGTGCGATTTGCCCTCTCCGCAACACCATTCTGCTGGGGGGTGTATAACTTGATGTCGTCTGATGGTTAATGCCATGCTTTCGTAAAAATATATTAAATTCCGCATTCACATATTCCCGGCCGTTATCACTTCTCATAGATTTAATTTTGCATCCCGTTTGCTTTACCGCGTTAAACATAAAGTCCTTAAATGTGTTTAATCCTTCGGATTTTCTTCGCAAAAAATATGTCTTTATAAACCGTGTGAAATCGTCTATGAAAGTAATGAAATAAATCGATCCCGACACTGACGCAACACGCATGGGTCCACAAATATCCATATGCACAAGTTCAAGCCGTTGTGAAGAGTATATATCATTATACTTTTCAAATGGTTTTCTTGTAATTTTACAAGTTGCACACGTTTCGCACACAAATTCACTTGAATTATCAATGTTCATCCCTCGTACCAAGCCTTTGCGAGATACTTGCTGCAAGTCTCGAACATTTAAATGTCCAAACCTATCGTGCCACGTTTTACACTTTAAATTTTTCGCAGTTCGCACACCATATAGTTGTTGGTCACATTTACGCAACAGTTCCACCCTAAATATACCTGCATCCAAATTTGCTACAAACAATTTTTGATTTTGGTTGTTAAACACACTTGCCATTTTATGTTTGAAGTTTACCAAATGTCCAAAGCTAATAATTTTACCAACCGACAAAAAATTGTGGTACAGCTCTGGCACATAAAGTACATTTCGTAATAAAATCTCCGTGTAATATGATTTCATTTTCACATCTCCTACGCCTTGTGCTTTAACTTTGTCGCCTGATGCCAATGTCATACTCTCACTGCATGGTTTAAAATTTTCAAAGTATTCGCCTTCCTTACACATATGTGATGAACCGCCACTGTCCAGAATCCACTTCTTACTGCATATACGAGTACATGCTGAATTCTCACGATATGCACTCATCGCTGAGTTCGCTTCTTGCCGTTTTTCGTTTTTACACTGCGCTCTCATGTGACCACGCTTTCCACATGCAAAACACTTTTTTGCGTTTTATGTGAGAACCGTTGCTTAAATTTCTTCGATGACTTTGCAGAAAAAATTCTCTGCATTCCATAGCAACAATAAAACTTTCCATATCGTCCGGCAAACTGCACAACAGCAAAATAGAAAGCAAATCTTCAGGAACTTGAATGTCAATTTCTCTCAAACTTTCAACGATGCTGCAAAACTTATTGACTTGAAGGAGGAATTTTTCCACGCTTTTTACCTGAAACCTTATTAGCTGCTTAAATAAGCAAACTTTCCTTGCAGGTCCTTTCCTAAAATAAACTTCACGAATCTTATTCCAAGCATCTGCAGCTTTTGTACACGCTTTAATATGAATTAAGTCACTTGGTTTGATACACATTATGATCGTAGCAAGTGCTTTTTGATCACTGTTTGACCACTGGGATACCTGTATATCTGTTGCATCAGATGGACACTTCGGAGTAACATACTTCCAGTAGTCTAGCGTAATTAAAAGACTCTTCATCTGCAACGACCAGCTTTCGTAGTTGTCCACGGATAGTTTTTCGATATTCATAATTCCAGTCGACATTTTACTGATTAATTATATGAAAGACCTATTACCGATTGCACTGATTCTTTACCGAATTTTTTTTCTTTTAACCACGTGATTTCGACCAACGAAAATCTATACCAAAAAAAAAATTGTCTCGCACTACCGCAGCTTTTGGGTACCGTGCTCTGTTTAGGTTTTTGTCAAACTAAATACTTTTAACTTATGGTCCTGGGCCCATAACCTTTGAAGGGGTTTATTCGTAGGGGCTTCTATTTTCTACATAGGAAGCAACCAGAACATTGGTTTTGGCAGCATAAATGACGAAAATAAATTTATTTTAAATACACTATGTAAAAGGTATAATGGCTTGCACATTTGCAACATAAATGCACAGAGTCTTGTGAACAAATTTGATGAGTTTCGAATTATATTTGAGAACAGTTTAATTGATATATAGTAGGCTTTTCTATTTAAATGGGTTTAAAAACCCTTACCGAGCTGATCGAACTCACACTACTGGAGGAGGCGTTGCAATATACATTCGAAAATACATTAAGTCGAATTGTGTTAAGTGTTCTGATGGTACCCTGTCTTTTGACTACTATTTTATTAATATCCTTAATGGCGAAAATAAATGCGTACTTGGAACTTTTTATATGCCACCACACATTGCGAATTCGCGCATTATCTCCCCAATTGTTGAAGAAATTTGTCATCTAGCTCCAAAATTCATTCTTTGTGGTGATTTAAATATTAACCTTCTTCATTCTTCTTCTGGTACTCTTATAACCTCGATGAATTGTCTTGGCCTCTCTTTTGTTAACTCTTCTAGGCCAACTCATTTTAAACCTAATTGTGTACCATCTTTGTTAGATGTATTTCTCACTACAGTCTCTGTCAGGCAATCGCCGTGTAAAGACGTGTGTGAAATAGCGTAGTTGGTTTATATATATCATTTTTATTTTCGTTTGTTTACATTCGAAGTGTCAATTTTTCCCGCCCACGCATCCTAACTTACACCAAGTTTTCATTGGCGTATTTTTTCTATTTTCACGCTTTTGTCTAAAAATAAAATATGAAAGGGGCCTCGGCCCCCCTAATCGTAACCGATTTAGGGACCTTTCTCCGGACGCTCCTTTAAATCGGAACATAAAAACAAAACGCAAATGCATTGATGACAACATCCCAGCACTCCCAACAGTCTCTTCAAATGATGAAAATTTTCCCTGGTATGTAGTAGTATCAGGATTAGAAAAACTAGGTGACAATATTAAACCACTCTCTGCATATAATCCTATCCAAATAAATCGTGGATTGGAATATATTTCCAAAGACATTTTGGAGGTTAAACCAATGCGATCCGGCGACCTTCTCGTAAAAGTTTCAAATCTTTTTACGGCTGAAAAATTCATCAAGGCCAAACACGTCGATTCTATTCCAGTAAAAATAGTTTCGCACGTTGGACTCAACTCAATTCAAGGTAGAATCTTTTCCAGACACATAATTGACATACCAGAAGATAAGCTGCTGAATGAATTAAAAAAAAAAATAAAATAATCGACATAAAAAAAATCAAAAAAAAAGTTAACTCTGATCTAGTCCCGACAGGTGCCGCAATCGTTACCTTTGATCTCATTAAACGTCCCAATGACATAAAAATAGGATGGGTAAATTGCAAGGTAGACGAATATATCCCAAATCCGATGAGATGCTTATCTTGCCAAAAATTGGGGCACACCAAAAACAGGTGCAATAATTCACCAACTTGCAAAAATTGCTGTCTACCCCCTCCGCACGTGGAATGCTCACGAGTGCATTGTATTAACTGCAGAGACGATACTCACACATCTTCTGACCCAGCATGCCCAACTTTTCTGCGACATAAGTCGGCCAACAAAATCAAAATCAACCGTCGATGCACAATCCGTGAAGCTTGGAAAATATGTAATGATAATCCGATGCTACATCAACTACCCGCTCCAATTAAATACCCCGGAACCAAACCCTAAATGGCTGAAATTATTAAAAACAGAATTCTCACTCAAAGTAATACCCCAGCCGAACCTAACCACAAACAATTAAACACACATCTCCCCCTTCTCAAAACTTCTACCCCGCTAATAACTACATCTTATCCCACAACAATAATCCTACACGACACAAATAAAGTTATCTTTCAACAACAACAAAACGACATGAATTAAAACACACAGACACGAAACTCAATGCATCCAACTAACAACTCTCAATCTCTATCCAATCTCTCTACTGATCTCCCAAAATCAAACGAACTCCCATTTTCACCCCTCACCACCTTCACAAAAAAAAACCCAAAGAGTTTCTCTACCACAACCAAAATTTAACCAAGTCTTATCATCCCACCAACCAGGCACTTCTTCGAAAACTCAAACTGTCTCTCTTACACCAATATCAGACGATGACGACATATAATTTCAACAGTACACACGTCTCAGACACTGACTCCACTGTTCGAAATCATAGAAATAATTCGCACAACAATTTAACTAAATCCATTTCATCGCAAAGGCACATTACATTTAAAGCTCTCCAGTGGAATATAAAAGGTTATATTAACAACTCTGATGAGCTTAATATTTTAATAAAAGAACTTTCGCCTTGTCTTATATCTCTTCAAGAGACACATTGTGCGTTTGGTTCTGCTCCCCTTGTACCCAATCCATATAAAGGTTATTTTCAAAATTTCGCTCACAATACAACGGGAAAGCAAGGTATTGGTCTCTTAATAAAAAGTAATATTCCTCATAACTTGCTCAATATTAATTCTAATATTTTAACGATAGCAGTCCAAATTAATTTATCCCTAAATTTACAGTAGTCTCTCTTTACATCCTACCTAATCAACAATTTTCATAATATGATCTTGAAAATATCCTCAATCAAGTCCCCACCCCCGTTTTACTTGTGGGTGACATTAACTCCTAGAGCGTTCTTTGGGGCTCCCCATCAACAACTTCCAGGGGAGCTATTTTGGAGGATTTTCTGCTTAACTCCAACCTCATGGTGTTAAATGACGGATCACCTACTCACTTCTCCACACACAGAACCTTTGCACACATTGATATCACCTGTTGCTCACCAGAACTTCATCCGCGAATTTCTTGGAGAATCCTTGAGGATCTTTACAACAGTGACCACTTTCCAATTGTTACTAACGTTGCAATAGGCTCCGCTAAGCCAAACGCGCAACTAATCCCCAAATTTAAAACTGATGAGGCCAACTGGGACAAGTTTAAAATTTATATTTCTGATTTTCTTTTAAAAGATACACCGTCGTCCAACATAAACAAAGAAGCCGCAGTGATCCTAAAAGTCATACGGTCCGCCTCCAATATCTCTGTACCCCAAACCGCTCCATCCCGCACCAGACATTATGTCCCGTGGTGGAACCCCACATTAAATATTTTAAATTCTGAGAAAGTGAGAACTTGGTGACTTTTTAAGAAACACCCCACCAATACCAATAATTGGATATAAAAAATCCAATGCTTTATTCCGGAGAGAAATGAAAATTAGCAAAGCCAAAAGCTTACAAGAGTTCACTTCCTCAATTGATCCAAACTCCACCCAGTCCAAAATTTGGCATAAAATCCGCTGCCTAACTGGGAACTCCGTTCCACGTTCCATTAAATGCATCGAAACACCAACTGGCCCTTCTTCGTGCGCAGTAGAGATTAGCAATTTCTTTGCCCACGCTTGGTCAAATCAGTCAAAAGACGAGCACTTTTCGAACAGCTTCAATGCCAAGAAGAACAATTGCCTTCATGATGCTCCCCCATCAGCTACCCCAATTCCATCAGCAAGGCACATTGAAGTTGCGATAACAAATCTGGAACTGGACAGCTGCCTCTCCAAATTAAAAGGCAAAACGCCAAGCAGGGACCGCATATCTTACCCTATGCTAAAAAACCTACCACCGTCAACAAAATCAAGGCTTTGTCGCTTATACAATAAGATTCTTGAAACTGGCATAATTCCACAAAGCTGGAAGTCAGCTACTATTATCCCCCTGCCCAAGCCTAACATGCCTATTGATATAGTTTCTGGCTACCGACCAATTTCGCTAGTTTTTTGTTTGTCTAAAGTTTTAGAAAAAATTGTTGCAAAACGCCTTCTCTGGTTTGTCGATTCCAACAAACTCATTAGCGAGAATCAAGTTGCCTTCAAACCCAATCGAGGTTGTGCCGATGCCTTATTACACCTGGACTATTATATCTCGAATATATTATATCTTTCGAAAAGGCCTTCGACAAAATCGGTATTCATCTAATTATCAACAAATTAAAAGCATGGGGCATCGGCCCAAAAATGTTCGGTTATATAAAATCTTTTCTTATGAACAGAAAATTTTCGGTTAAGGTTAACAACCATTTCTCCTCACCTCTTCCACTTCACAATGGTATCCCTCAAGGATCCCCTTTGTCGGTGGTTCTTTTCATTATAGCTTTTGACGAAATAAGCACAATAGTGGGAAAATACAAACATCTGGATCATTGCAGCTACGCAGATGATTTTTTCATCATGTGCAAGCTCAATGATCTAGAAAGAACCAAATCTATCCTATCTGAATTATTAACAGAAATATTAAATTGGACCTCCGCCTCTGGTGCCAAGCTTTCATTAGATAAATGTAAGACACTGCATGTTTGTCGTAAAGTAGCTTGCCCACAACTAGCTTTAAGTTTCAATAATGTAGCGTGCAAAACGTAACTAATCTAAGAATCTTAGGGGTGATATTTAATAATAGATACAACTGGAAACAACATTGTATAGACCTTAAGAAGAGCCTAGCTAGGAGAGCCAACATTGTTAACTATTTAGCTTGTAAAAGATTGAACGTACACATAAATTCCCTTTGTAATATTACCAGAGCTTTAGGTTTAAGTAAAATTGATTATGGACTGTTCATATATGGTAAATGTCCCAAAACAACGCTTAACATCCTAAAATCGACTTATCATCAAGCAGCCAGAAGGAGTATCAACGCTTATCGAACATCAAGAATACAAAATATAATGGCAGAAGCAGGACTTCCTACTTTAGAAGAAAGACAAGCAGAATGTTTTACCAAACTTCTCGCGAAATTTTCTTTCTCATACAACTCCATTATTGACAAGGACATTACCGCTGTTATCAGATCAAAAACAACCAAGCGTCTCCCATCAACCATGGCTCGAACAATATACAGATAAATTACTCCCCATTTTACCCACCCTGGTGCATAAAACAATCTTCGGTTCTACTGACTCTGACTGAGCATAAAAAAAGCAATACAGGCAGCGGTATTTACAAGGCACACTTTCTCGAAGCAATCGGTGAACTCAAATGTAAAGGATGGAAACCTATCTTCACAGACGGATCTAAAACAATACACACCACATCCTTTGCCGTCACCTCAGAAAGCGGATCGATATTAAAAGCCGAAATTTTGCCAGAAAACGCATCAATTTTCACTGCAGAGGCAATTGCTTTACTCGAAGCAGTGAAAATAATGACAAAACTAAGGGGGAAAGCCATAATATGCACTGACAGCCTATCAGCGCTAGAAGCCTCATTAAACCCCAACCACAACACTGGACTTATAAACCACATTAGAGATATCCTCACAAAATACCCCAACAAAATAAAACTTATGTGGGTTCCAAGCCACATGGGTATACAAGGTAACGAACTTGTTGATATGGCCGCAAAATCCTGTAACAATGCGCCTGTTTTCACCTTTGATATACTTACAAAGCTTGATCTGCAAAAACAGATCACCCAAAAGTTTAAGATGTACCGACTTTTAAATTGGCGAAGTCACCAAAGTCACTACGCTAAAATCAACACTAGCTGTTCCACTCCCATCTACCCGACATCCTCATCTAAAGCAATGAACACCAACTTCGTCCGTCTTCGCCTAGGCCACACTATTCAAACGCATCAACACATCCTAAAGAAGAACAGCCCACCACAGTGTCCAGTCTGCAATAAGATAATCGACATAGCACATATTTTCGGACAAATTCCATGCCAAATCTCCAGATCCTTTAATTCCCTCCTGCTTGAAAATCAATCAGTCTACCTATTACTTAATACAATCAACCATGAAAATATAACAAAAGTTTACAACTTCCTCCAGAATGAGAATTTAGTTATATAAAATGTATCTAACATATGGAATTTTTATCACATATCATATTTCATATTACATAGTTTCATTTAGAGCTGAAAGCCTCTGTAGCTAGTGCTCATTTTTCAATTTCTGTATTAGCTTAAGAATTTATTGTAATGCTAATAAAATAATAATAATAATAATAATATTTCTCACTAGTCATAACAGCGTCGTTAAATGTTTTAGTCAATTATCTGTTCCCGTATTTTCATATCATGATCTTGTATTTGCTACCTTTGACTTACGAGTACATGTGGATAAAAGCTCGTCCCAGTCTATTCATTATTGTGATTTCCACAATATTAATTATGAAAGTCTGTTTCTTGATTGTCCGTCAATTGACTGGAGTAGTATTTATCTAACATCTGACGTATATAAACAAACTGATTTTTTAACTACTAATAAGCATGTTCCTTTTAAGACTCGTGTGATAAAATCACAAACCTGTCCTTGGCTTTCAAGTGATGTCCTCAACGCCATCAAATTAAGAGACGCCTCTTACCGCCGCTGGAAACGTTTTGGTTGTGCAGAAATGCTGAATAAGTACAAAACTTGCCAACAAATATTGTTACTAAGCTGGTAAGATCTGCAAAACTTAACTTCTACAACAATAGATTTAATTCTGACCGTTCTTCCAAATAAGAAAAATATATCAGACTTGGACGATAACATTGACATAGAAGATTTAAACTATAAATTCTCCACACCAGTTACGACATTAAGTTCTCGCTATACGCTAACACATAATGACAGGGACAACGCATTTTCTTTGGGCGCAGTTGACGAATATATGGTAGGAGTCGCTATTTTCTCCATCAAATGCAAGGCAGTGGGACTAGACAACATTCATCCTAACTTCATAAAAATCCTTCTTCCCCTTTTACTCCCCTACATCACTCATATATTTAACACCATTATAATGACATCTACCTACCCTTCTGCCTGGAAGAGATCTAAAATTATACCGATTCAAAAAAATGGAACAAATTTGGAATATAGACCCTTTATCCAAAGTCTTCGAATCAATTTTAAGCAATCAAATAAAAAAATTCATTAACGAAAAACAGCTTCTTAACCCTCCCCAGTCAGGTTTCCGGTCTAGACACAGCTGTACATCAGCTTTAACTAAAGTTTCTGACGATATTAGACAAGCAATTGATGCAAATTATACAACTGTGATAGTATTACTTGACTTCTCGAAAGCATTTGACTGTGTTAATCCTAATATTCTCTGTGATAAGCTGACGAATTATTTCAACTGCTCTGACACATTTAATAAACTTATTTATTCATATGTGACTACTCACACATCTCAAGTTGAATATGTCACCCATGCTAAAAATTTAGGAATAATTTTCAACAATAAACTCACTTGGGATGCTCATATAAACTTTATTATAAAAACAGTCTACGCCCCGCTACGAGGGTTATCTATAACAAAAACAATTTTGCCGACACAAGTTAAGCTTAAACTAGTGAAGGAATTGATAGTTCCAATAATCTCTTATGGTTGCGAGTTGTTTGCCGATCCCTACTCCCACATGCTTCAAAAACTTAGGGTTGCTTTTAACTCCATTGCTTGGTTTGTATTCAATCTTGGTAGATTTGATCACATTTCGCCTGAAGCCCGTCAAATTCTTGGCTGTAACTTAGAGGCATACTTCAAATATAAGTGCTGTTCCTTCCTTTTCAAAGTTGTTCACAAGATAGAGCCAATCTACTTATTCCAAAAAATTAACTTTTGTCTATCCGATCGCCACATAAATTTGCGACCGTCAATTTACACTTGCTTAACATCACGCCGTCAGTTCTTTATTCATGCTGCCAAACTCTGGAACAATCTCCCTAATCACTTTTATTTTTTATTTATTTTTTTTTTTTTTTATTATAATGAGCGCGCGCTCAAGGGGTTTGAGTACCCTTAAGGTGATTGTACACAGCGCGGGCAAAGGAAATTTAAGAAGAAAAGAGAGGTACCGATGTACATTGTTTTTAAATGTTTGCAAGTTATAACGACCAGGAAATACAGAGATCGGCAGGGCATTCCATAAGCGAGTTGTACGGCTTAGGAACGAATCACGATATTTTAGAGTACGTCCGAAAATGGGCTTGAGGGTATACTGATGAGCATTCATAGCGAGACGGGTGTTACGGTTGAAAGTTTGAATGGGCGGAATGCTACTGGCGATTTCAGTGGAGCACTGGTGGTGGAAATAGCGATAAAACAAAGTCAGACACGAGACATTTCGTTAGTTAGATTTAGTTTTAAATGCATTTTATTTTCTTAACACTAACTCTTACATTCTAACAAAAAATGCTTAAATGCTAGCTTAAAATTACTTAGCAATCTTATACTAACTTACTGGCCCCACACAGTCACTCTAAGCTACTCTGAATACTTATATCTATGTCTTTCGACTGCATTTACATTTGACTTATAAATACCTGACCAGATGTGAGAGTTGTACTCCAATTTTGGGCGGATGAATGCCTTATATATTGAGGCCAGATCAGAGGGAGTAAAATATTTCTTACATCGCTTGAGGAAACCTAGACATTTCGCAGCATTTTTGGCGACATCAAATATGTGGTCATTCCAGCGTAAGTTGTCATTGACACACATACCGAGAATGGAAAGTTTTTCGGTTTCGACGATGCAAGTGCCATTCATAGATAATGGCTGGGTGTTTAAATTTCGCTTTAAAGACAGCAGACAGCATTGTGTTTTGGAAGCATTATATTCCACTCTATTGATAGTTCCCCAATTGGTTATGCTGTTGATATCGGAATTTAATGAGCTTAGCATACGCTGCCGTTCTCGTACTATAGCCGAAGAGCAGGGCCGTGAGTCCGGGAACGAATATGAAAAGCAGAGAGTACTGTCATCAGCAAAGGAATATATTGGATTAGAAGTAGCAGACAAGAGATCGTTAATGAAAATTAAAAAGAGTGTCAGTGACAGAACAGAGCCCTGGAGCCCAGCATTTATTGTGTGAATATCAGACTTGAAACCGTCCAAGACAACTTGAATTGAACGTTCCGAAAGGTAGTTTCTAATCCATTGAAGAAGAGAGTCGTCGATCCCAAATGCACGCATTTTCGACAAAAGAGCCTGATGCCAAAATCTGTCAAATGCCTTAGCAATATCAAGTGCAACTACTCGTATCTTGCTTTCGCCAGATTGATGTACGCTTTGGTTCCACTTTTCGGTGAGACATGCCATCAAATCACCAGTGGACCTGTTGCTACGAAAACCGTACTGCCGGTCATTGAGAAGTTTTCGTGTTTCGAGATATTTCATGAGCTGACGATTTATCAATGTTTCCATGACCTTGGAAAGAAGGGACGTAAGTGCAATGGGTCTGTAGGAGGAGAGAGAAGATGATTCGCCTTTTTTGGGGACGGGCTGCACAAATGCTGTTTTCCATCTGCTCGGGAAGAGTCCTAAAGTGTAGGATTGATGAAAAAGCTTACGCAATGGTTTTGCCAGCGAGGAGGAACACCTCTTCAGAAGAAGGGGAGATATACCATCTGGACCAGCGGATTTATGTATGTTGAGATCTTTAAGTACTCTTGCTACTACACGAGTGCGAAAGTAGATTCGTCCCTTTGAAGATTCGACGCACTCAAGTGTAGGCGGAGGCAAAGCACAATCTCGGAGTGTTGAGCTGGCCGCAAAGTGTGCAGCAAGCAGATTGGCCTTATCCAAAGAGCTGACAGCTGGAATGTCATTGTAAATGAGCGTTGGGATGGAGAATGAGGCGGAATTTCTAATGTTTTTGACGAACGACCAACAATTTTTACTGCCTTTGGGACATTGCAGTATTTTTTGCCTCAGTTTTTGGTCGTATAGGAATTTCACACGCTTAAGAAAGGCGTTGCAGTCATTTCTGGCTCGTTTGAACTTTTTCGGTTTTCCTCTGTCGGGTTGGTCTTGTAGGACCGAAAAAACATTTCTCTAACCCTGACGGCCTCTTTACAGCTTGAGTCGTGCCATGCCTTTTCTTTTGGTTTGATACTCTTCATCCGATGAGGAATGAAGGATTTCATTCCAAAGAGAATGGTGTCTGTAATCATATCAGCAGCGGCATCCACGTCGTTATCGAGGAAGCATAACGACCAGTTAAAATTCCTAAAGAAGCTGTTAAGACCGCTCCAGTTGGCTTTCTCGTAATGCCATACGGTTCTTTTAGGAATTTTTTCTCTAACTGTGTCGTCGGTGTACGAGAAATTAGCTGATATGACACAATGGTCCGACGAGCCTAGAGGGGAGAGCACATCAATGGTGTACTTATCAGGGTGAGAAGTTAAAAACAAGTCCAGGGTGTTGGCGGTATGACTATCAACGTCTGGTATTCGCGTGGGCTCATTTACAAGCTGCGTTAGGTTGTTTTCCGCAGCGAAGATCTCAACACACCGTCCTTCGGGTGTTGTCTGTCCAGAATGTCGAAGCCACCCAGAATTGTGTATATTGAAATCGCCCGTAATAACGATTTCAGTATGAGGATACAGGGATACTATTCTTTGAATGGAGTCAGTCAGCGCATCAAACTCGTTAAAGGTTGAATTGCTGTCCAGTTTGGGGCTTCTATAAATAAAGCAGTAGTGTATAATTTGCTTACGGAGATGGAATTTTAACCACATGAAGTTGAATTCCGGATTGGTACATGGATCACATTGTGGTGGAGTTTGGTAAGCTACATCACTACGCACATAAATGGCGAGACCGCGGTGAGAGAAGAATAATGGCACTAGTTCGTAGCCAGGTAGCTTCAGATCAGAATGATCTAAGAGGTGTGGGCGGGGATCTACCTGTGTTTCACTAAGTGCCAAAACAGCTGGTCTGTACTTACAGACGTGGACGTACGCAGAAAAGTGATTACTTTTTAGCCCGCGTATATTGGCTGCGTCTACCCTGAATTCCCTAGTCATAATCACAGACAAACACAGAAAACACAAACACCGACGATACTAAGCAAGGCTGCGAAGTGGAAATTCTGACGTTGGTTTACCGAATCAAATTGTTGTAGGTGTTATGCCCTTACAACAATATGAAACAGTGCACCAACAAAATTTTCACTCACAACCCCGCTATCCATCAGCTGTTACATACACTCAGCCACTGCCGTACCGTATGGTAAATACAGAAACGGCAGTGACTGAGTGCAAGCAACAGTACTTCGACCAGGAGCGTGTGAGGTGGGATACCCGCACTGTGTGATATTTTGCTTTTCAGTCACAGCACTGCACTTTTTTTTGTTTTTGTATATTTTTATATTCCTTTTTTTTGCACAGCACACAACAATATTGCGAGTGCACTGGTGGAGTTGTGCACTCGACGGTGGTCGACTCGGTCGGTCGTGAAGTCTAGAATCAAACACGGAAAATTTCAAGCAGCATGTTTTGACCACTTATCCAGTTTGAACTGATATAGCTTTTGTTCTAATATTCTATTAATTCTTTCTTCATATTTAATTTATTTTATTTTTGTTTTTATCTATTCATCCTTATAATTGTTGTTATTAATAGTATTACTAGTTTTTTTTGTGCTCATTATTCTATTTTATTTTGTTGTAACTTACTTTGTATAATTTTCTTATTGTATGTAATTTCTTTGTTAGTTTATATGCTGTGCAAATCTAAAAGTTATTATTCTTAATTTACGGCGTTTTTTTTAATCAATAAATATCAAAAAAAAAAATGTTCCGAACAAAACCGTGTAAAACAAGACCTGATGTACATAGAAAAAAGTTGCATATCCTTCAACCCTGTAGGTGGGTAGGTAAAAGTGGCTGCTGTAAAGACCGACCCACTTAGACCATTGGCCATTGTGATGCCACGTGGATCTATGACGCTCTTAGTCATGGAACCAGTTTAAGCGATAAGATTAAGTCTGGTAAGTGCCTTTGCTTTAGAGATGTTTGCGAACGACTTAATCGCGATTTATTATGTAAAGCTTATCAAATTCTATCAAAAAGGCTGGAAAGCCCTCGCATGAAATGGCCAACAACATGTCCGATAGTGTAACGAAAAATAATTGCGACCCTATTTCCTCACTAAGAAAGTATAGTACTGGTTGGTCATATTCATCACGAGAGTACCCCCATACCTATGATTATATGTAAAGCATGAGCTCGTAAAAGGGTGCGCGACAAAAAATCACCGGGGCTGGATGGCGTTCCAAATAAACCTTTAAGTATCGCTACTAAGTCACGCATCGCTTCATCGCGTTTTTTCTGACCATTGGAAGCGCAAACGGCTATTGCTTTTGTTAAAGGGGAAATGGAACCCTAATTGTCCTTGGTCCTGTTTATTTTTTATTCATTTTTTTCACAGGTACGAATACAAATAAATTTATATTGTCCGGAATATAAAGCCGGGGGACTGTGCTGTTACTTAAATGTCGAACTACTATATTTACAATTTTATATTTACGGACCTTAAGATTGACTATTCTTTTACATATAGGGATACTAGATTTAGATTTTAGATTTTAGATTAAATTGAATTTAATTTGTGTTTAGTCAATAATGGAAATAATTTAGAATTCTGTGGCGGTAAGGAGGGATCAAGTAGCTCCGATAGGCTTGGGATATTATCAGTAAAGTGGTCTTTAGTAAGTTGGCAGCTTTGAAGCACATGATGTATGGTTAAATTCTCCTGACAAACGTTGCATAATGGTTGACTATCTCTGTTGTACAAGTGGGCTTTATTAAACAGTGCATGTGCCAATCTCAATCTAACAAGTTTAACCGATTGTAGTCGGTTCAAGGACTCATTGTAGAATACAGGTGCTATAAATGGCTTATGTGTTCTTAGGAAGGAACTTGACAAGGTTCAGCGGTTTTCTGCTTCTATTTGTATTTCTTGCACTTTTTGTCGCCATATTGCATTTGCGAAAGGTGGTATGGAATACACCAAAGGCATAGTAATTGCTTTGTCATTCCTTGGAATGCTTACATGTCCGGGTGTCCATATAACATGGATCCTGGGGGAGTTTAAAGCGATCACGGAGCGTAGAAAATGATATTGTTTTGGATGCCGTGTATTGCGTTGAGGAAGTCGGTACATATTGCTGTTTTTCCATTAAGAACTTTTGCGAAGTTGAACGCTTCTACTAGTGCCATTACTTCGCCAATGAAAGAGTTTTGTTTGGGTGTAGTAATTTGTTGCGTTATTATTGTGTCAAATTGATTGTCTAGCCTGTAGACACAAAAACCTGTGGTTCCTTCGTAACAGGAAGCGTCTGTATATAATATACAATCAAAATTACCCTCTGACAACAATTCCAGAAAGTTTTTTCGATAGGCTACCGGTTGCGTGTGTCCCTTACGTGAAGCGCTGAGCGGGTCGTTTATTAGGTGCCGAGGAAAAGGCCATGGTGGTGTTGTCTCATAACTCAGTGGTTTCGCAATAATGACACTTGCTAGATTATTACTGCGAATGGAGTTGAAGAGTGCACTTTTGTTTTTCGATTTTTTGGCATTAAGACAGCCAATGATGCATATATTGTGGAGTGGGTGTTTCCTATCATTTAGGCTTTTTGCAATCAATTTAACTTGGGTTATGGTTTTTATGTCCACGAAGCGCATGGTGTTAGATTCTGCCAACAAAGAGTCAATAAGTGTCGATGGTAATGCTCCTAAAGCAATACGTAGTATTGCGTTTATTTTTGTTTGTGTTTGTTGGTTGCATCTTTTTGTCCAGTTTGAAAATAAGGAGAGTCCATGCTGTATAGCGCCTCTTATTAGCTGTATTATGTTGAGGTCATTTATGTTTATTGCATATTATTTTGAGCAGGTTGTGAACTTTTGCTAGTTTCTCTCTGATGATTTTTACGTGGGCATGCCATTACCAAATTTTGGTACAGATCAGACCAAGTATTTTAGCTTTTTCCAAAAGAGAAAACCTGACATTCTCTATGTTTATTGCTGTATTTGTACAGCTGCGTTTGCGGCAGATGTGTAAGGCTTCCATTTTTTCAAGAGGCAATTTTGCTCCTGAGTTTTGACACCACATTAATGATTTCGAAACCATCCGCCCTAGTGCTCCTGTCACATCCTCTGGTTTACCAAATGCTAAAACAAAGATGTTGTCGGCGTACGTTTAAGTAGACTTGATGTGTTGGTTTCCAGCTTCTATCTCCATGAGTAACGAATTCATATAGGCATTATACAGTGATGTCGATACTGGAGATCCTTGAGCGACGCCGTTTTCTATTGGTGTTATCGTGGCCCTATTAGACATGAATGAGTAAATTATTCTTAGCAGGTCCCTGTTAATTTTCCAATTTTCGAGTTGTCTTATTACTCCCCACATAGTGACCCTTTCGAAGGTCTTCTCCAAGTCCGGAATGTTTGCATAAAGCCAATTCTGTGTGCACTGCTTCGTCCATCTTATAGAGCAGAGTATGTGTTCCTCTGCTTGGCCTGAAGCAATGTTGTCCACAATTAAGATGTTTTTCCAAGATCCATTTAAGCCTGTTCCCAATTATTTTTTCAAATAATTTCGACAGTAATGAAAGGAGGGAAATCGGTCGGAACCCATCAATAAAGTGATGGTCATGATTTGGCTTAGGGATTGGGATCAAGGTTCCTTTCTTCCAATCGTGTGGAAAAATACCTTTATCCAACATGTTGTTATACAGGCCAACTAATCGCAACATGACTTGCACTGGTAATCGTTTGATCATCTGAAAGTAATTTTGTCTGACCCCGGCGTTGAACCTTTTGTCCCTTTAAGTGATTCCATGAACTCTGCTAAAGTAATGGAATCAAAACGTTTGGCGGTACCGCTGGGAACTGAGGAATTAAAATCCATTTGAAAGGCATTCATACTTCAGGAAGTATGAAAGGGGAGTAGTTTCTGTCGGAGCAGTATCCAGCCCATTAGTCCGCGAAGCGTTGTGCTATTTCAGCGGGGTCTGTCACAGAGGTGTTGTTCTGTTTGATAGAAGTAATTCGGTGATGTGCTCGGTTCCCATACATCACTTTAACGTTGCTCCAAAGTGTCCTGGAATCCAAAGAGGAATTGAGTGAACCCAAAAAATTTGACCACGCTTCGGCCTTGGCTACCTGTACCGTGCGTTTTATTACGGCGGCTAAGCGGCGATAAGCAATATTATTCGCGGTATTTGGATACCTTTTTAGGTGAAGCCATGCATTTACTTTTTCCTTGTTCAACTGTTTTATTTGCTTTTAAACCAAACAGGTTGCGAAGAAGGAATGGATGCTGCCGCTGCTCGTCTGATTATTTTCCTTAAATTTGTTGCTTCTTTATTAATGTTTTGTGCAATTGGTGTTGAAGAGCCTAGATGTTTTGCATTTGTGGCAAATTTATCCCAATTGTGTATGATTCTGGGGTTTCAATTATAATGGGAAAGTGATCGCTGCCCAATAGAGAATCATGGACTTTCCAGCTGGTGTTGGTTGTGATTGCAGATGATGCAAATGTTAGGTCTACTGCAGTAAATGTATTTTTGGTGGAAAATAAGGTCAGAGATCCATTGTTAAACAGAATCAGGTTAGAATTTTGAAGCCAATTTTCCACAATAGTTCCTGCACTGGTGGTGTTAGGCGAACCCCAGATGGAGTTGTTGGCATTAAAATCACCTAGAATAATGCTGTGCGAGAGCTTAACCCGCCAGGTTAAGATATTCCTGCTGAGATATACAGTTGTTTGGGACTGTCTGTAAATATTTTGTATTGTTATTGGTTGGGATAGGTTAACTTGTAAAGTTTGGGTAAGAATCGATGATGGCGAGCTCGTATAGGAATGTGAGATGCCTGATTTTATTAATATTGCCGTGCCGTCTTTGTTTCTGTTGTGTGGCTTATTATTAAAATAAGCGACGTAATTTTTATACCTAGTGGGAGCTTTATTTACTAGAACCTTCGTTTCTTGCAGCGCAATAACTGTAGGCGAATACTATTGAATGAGAATGTCCAGATAAGGCAGATTGTTGAAAAATCCTTGATCGGTTTTTGGTAGTGGAGGAATTGTTTGTGAAGAGCATGCTATTGGGTTTTCTAAGTAGTTGTCTAAGTAGGGTCATGTAGTTTAGTTTTTTCTTGTTCTAGCTTTTTGTCAGAATCTGGAATTACATATTTTAATGAAGACATAGAGGCCTTACTTATTGTGACAGGGCTAGGCCCTGGAATGTTTTTTGGCTAACTAAACGAGATGGATTCATTTCCATACCATTTTCTGTAGTATTACTAATGATTTCTGCTTGTAATTTCATTTCTTGTGAAGATGGTATTGATTGTCTTATTGTTGTCCTTGTTGTGTTGAAGCGTTGTAGGTATTGTTTTGATAATTTGTTTAGGGCCAGTAACATTAATGTGTGTATTTGTGTTTGTTTTTGTTACGTTAGTGGTTTGTAGGGTGTTTTTTTTGCAAATTGTTCAATATTGCTTGTGCTGGGGATGGTTTTCGTATCAATTGCTTTCTCTAAGAATTTCTCTCTTATTACTTTTGCCAGTGATCGGTTTGTGGGATAGTTTTTGGTGCATAAAGGTGTCCTGACAACGTTTCTTTGTTTTTATAATCAGAACAGTCTTTTCTCACACAAATGTGGGACAATTCCTATCTTTAGATGCATGATCATCCGCCATACAATTTACGCAGAATGTTTGCTTACATCCTTCTTCGTGTGGGGAAACTTCGGCACAAACTGCACAGATGTTATTTGTTTGCCGGCAATGGTTTTTGGTGTGTCCTAGTTTTTGGCATATTCTGCAAGACATGGGATTGGGTAAGGGTTCACTTCTAATATCTGCCACATTAGTTTTATTTCTGTAGATGGTTCAGGGGCGTCGAAAGTCAATATAGCAGCTCCAGTTGCCTTAAGGGTTCCTCCTTCGTTTCTAAAGAGTTTTTTTTACTGCCGTAACTTTGAACTTTCTTAGCTCTTCCAGGATAGCATTTTCTTAAAGAGGAATGGAGTTATAAGAATTAATACGACCTTGGCAAGAATTAAGTGACAGATGGTACTTTATTTCGACTGGAACATGATCAAGAGACTTGCACTTGACAAATCTGTCGGCGACTTTATTATTTACCTGGATCAGTAAGTAGGTCACCATTTCTAAGGGCTTTGACATCTTTATAGTAGGTGGAGACATCATTTTATCACTATTCATTACTGAGTTAGTACTCGTAATAACAAGGAATCGCGTAAAATCGACGGGTATTGCGATTTAGAGATTAGAATTGGCCATTGTTCACTATGTGCATGTGCTCATCTGTCTTTTTTTGTTTTCTTTTCGCCGTTTTGTGGGTTTGCATTGGGTCGTCTGGGTTCAGCCCATCAAACCGGTTTGTTGTTTTTGCCGCCATATCGGCGGGAACAATTGATAAAACTTTGATGTGTAGTTTTTTTTTCTGTAAAGTTTTTGGGAAAATTTATATTATGTAAGAATTACTTATAAGTGGAACTGTTAAGGTTTATTGAAAAACACTATAAAACTAGCAACTAGGTCGGTAAGATTTGTGTACTAGAGAACAGGTGGAACAATACTTTTTTAACAAAATACACTCCCACTCAATGGGTGATTTAAAGAAAACAAACAAAAGGGCCCTGTTTATTTGTTTGCTTGATACAGTTGGAAAAATCTTTAAGCGGATCATTTATAATAGACTCTTGCCATCAATTGAAACAACAGGATGTCTATCGGAAATCCAATACGGTTCTTGTATGCCACTGTCGAAATAAATGAGATAATAACTGTAATACAGCTCGAAACGCGATACAGGACAGGCGCTGGAAAGGAGGCACCAGTGACAGTCGCTTTCGAACTCTTAGTGAGGAAAGTTGATTGATTAGTGGTGTTAGCAAAGTGTTTTAAGAACGTATCTAAGTAAAAAAGTTAGAAATCGTCGTTTGGCTCAGTGGAGTGCCTACCGAACTCAGGAGTGGAGGACCCAGGTTCAAATCCACCCGAATACAATTAGTCTTGTTTTTTTCTTTTTCTTTCGTAAACGAAAAAACTATCGTGAGACGGGCGCCGAAAGACAGTAAAGCAATGGATTCCGGTCAGCCGAAGGTCCCGCAAAATCAATCGTTGCCCAAAAGAGTGACGAGAACAAATGAACACCAACCGTCGGCAACAACAACAAACAGTGCAACAACCACAGCAGAAACATCATCCGAGACATCAAAGATGGAAAAAAGAAGAAGGAAAGGGATGCCAAAATCCAATCCATCGGCAAAAAGGCCGACAAAAGAGGGAAAACTGACACTGAGCTTAGCCATATCAGCAGCAGAAACAGAAGAAGACAATGGTCTTAGCTATTCCTACGAATCAGAAGGGGGCGAAGGCCGATACATCGGAGAAGGCAATTCCTTCAAAGAACTGTCGGCTGACGATGATGAAGCCGCGTCAGAAAACGGGGGTGACGAGGAAGCAAGAGAGCTCGATAAGCTAATTAAAGAGCTAATAGAGAAAAGGAAGAAGTTGCGACAGAAAAGGCAGCAAGAGCAACAAAAACTACAACAATTGCCTCAGCAACAAAAACAGAAACAAATACTACTACAACAACAGCAGAAAACTGTGCAAAACAACAAATAGTTGCAACAACAAAAACAAACAGGACAGAAAGTGAAACAACAGGAGCAACAACAGCAGCAACAACAAACGAAGGAGCAACAGCAATGGACACGACAACAGAAACAACAACGACAACAACAGCCACAGAAGCAACAGCAAAAAAAGAGAGAAAAAGTACCACCAATTAACGTAAGTGATCTAGAAATAAATGATAGCATAATGTTATGTAAATTAGTAAGTAAGGATTTTTACGTAAAAAGATTGAGTGCCAACAAGCACATTATAATATGTAGTAGCATGGAGGAACATAAGAAAGTGCGCACCGCCCTAGGTAAGGCGGAAACCGAATATTTCACATACACTCCTAAAAGTGAAAAATTACAGACGGTGCTGTTGAAAGGCATCGACCCTTCAATAAATACAGAAGAGCTCGAAACAGAGCTTAAGAGATTTGAGAGTGACGACCTTAAGTTCGTGGGGGTCAAGCCGTTTACCACGGCTGCGGCAAGGGGTGGTAACCGAAAATTACCATTCTTTTTAGTGCAGTTAACGCCCAACAGTAAAACTGATAGTTTACGAAGTATCAAGTTTCTTTACTATCATTCTGTTAGTTGGGAAAAATTAAAAAGGGTAGATCGCGTACTACAATGTATGCGCTGACAGAGGTTCGGGCACGCCGCAGCTAACTGTAACATGCAGTTCAGATGCGTGAAGTGCGATAAGAACCACAAAAATGGAGAGTGTCCACTAGGTAATGATAAGGTAGAGGATAGGAGTCAACTCTTCTGCGTAGGAGCTGAAAAAGAAAGTCCAGGCTAGAAAACAGTTGATAGAAGAAGAAAAACGTCTAAAGAGTCGCGCGTTCTCTAATTTTGTAGCGCCCAATGTGTCCTTTGCCCAAATGGCAGCTGGATCGAGTGGTGCCACAATGACATTAACAAATACGTCGAAAGTTGCCGAAATGGCACTGGAGACTGATCTGGATTTGAAAGCGATCCTTCTGTCACTGCATGGAAAGATGGATCACTTCCAGAAACAACTTAATGAACAAGCAGCTCGAATAGATAACGTCTGTTTGATAAGACTGGCGCGCCGATATAATGTCTGATACGCTGAATAAGGTTAATCTGAAGATCCTTGCAGTGAATGTTAACTCATTGATCAGAATCGAGAGAAGGATCAATCTTTCTAACTTGTTGGTAAGCGAGTGCCCAGATGTTATTTTGGTAAGCGAAACGAAGCTTAACCAGAATCACAAAATTGGCTACAGTGGTTACAATACTTATAGAAGAGATCGGCCTAACTCCACAAGAGGGGGTGGGGTTGGTGTACTTTTACGTAAAGGCTTGCGCCATAAAATCATATATAGCAGGGTCGTGCATGGGTTCCAGGTGTTGGAAGCGTGCATCGTATGCATTCGTCTTCGTAGTGAAAGAAGGTTGTATGTGGTGTCGCTTTACGCACCTGAAGCACTTCTTCCCACTCAATTTGTAACAGAGCTCGAAAAACTTTTTCGTTCTCTGCGGCTACAATCGGAAGAAAATTTTTACTTTTTGGCCGGAGACCTTAACGCTAAACATGCGGCATGGGGAAATAATCCACCAAATACCAGGGGTAATCAGTTATTTAACTGGTGGTGTTTAAATAGGATTGAGTACAAACTCGAGTTGTACGCAACGGATACCCCCTCTTTCCCATCAGCTGGTTCCTTTTTGGACTTGGCATTAATAGACAATAGGATTGAACTGACGAACATAGAACGACCCACTGGGAACTGTTTGCGAGCGTTTGAGTATGACAGCGACCACTACGGACTCGCCGCTACAGTACGGATCCAGAACGAGCAAACACTACTGGAACAATATGAGCACGTGTTCTCGTACGATTATCGTAGAGTACGGTGGTCACGCTTCGCCAAAACTTTGAAGCGTAATTTGCGTTCGAGCTTGATCGATCCTCCGAATAACAGAAATCTGACAAACGACGAGATTGACCGACATTTAACAGAAATGGACATGGTAATTAAACAAACTATGGAGCGAATTATCCCTAGAATACAACACTCCGAAGACAGTCAGACTAATATGTACCGAACTCCCACAATCGACGCACTATACGCACACAAAAGTAGACTGCTCTCGAGGCTAAAACAGCTATACAGACGATTTACTGACAGGAACGATACTGAAATAAGAACACTAAAGTCAGTGATAAAAAACCTGAAACAATTAATAAAAGAAAATTTCAATAAATCCATAAGTCTGCACTGGGGCAATAAAATCCGGGCTATAAAATCCAGTAGCCCGAATATGTTCCCGCAGATAAACAAATTGTTCAGGCGGCAAGATCACAATGACATCCAATGTGTTCGAATCACACAGACAACAGAAAACAGACAGCTATTACTGACCGCCGGTATAAGTCCAGAAAGTGTCGACTCAGGAGACGGTATCTTTGTGGTCGAAGACCCACAGGAAAAAGTAGAGTTACTAGGCGCTTATTTCGAAACCGTGCATACTGTGAACAATCCAGTTTACCGTAACCACGATATCGAGAACAGGGCTTACGCAAATCACTTCTACCTGCGCAACGATATCCACAATTGGCGATCTGAGAACAACGGTTTTATCCTGTTTAATGAAGAAAACGTGGCAAACGCCATCGTCGCCGATGGACAAGCTGCAGGTCACTTGTTCGTGCGAAAAGATGAGCTCCTGTGCATCTTTGAGTCACTGAAGAACAAAAAGTCGGCGGGAGTAGACGGTATCCCAAACGTCATATTGAGACATTTACCCCTGGAAGCGGTGGAAATTTTCACTACGCTATTTAACAATGCGCTGAATAATGCATATTATCCACCGCATTGGAAAATAGCAGTGGTACACCCTGTCCCAAAGAGGGATAAAATTAGGACCAACCCTGTTAATCTTCGGTCAATTAGTCTACTTCCGAACATTGGCAAAGTATTTGAAAAGATAGTCAATAGAGCGCTGTTGAAATGGGTGGGGGATAACAATATAATCCCGGACAATCAGTTTGGTTTTAGGGCGAAGCACGACACAATTCATGCGGCGTCAAAACTGATCTCCGACATACAATGGAACAGAGGCAAGAACCAATGTACTGGTGCTTGTCTGGTTGACTTGGAGAAGGCCTTTGACACCGTATGGTTAGAGGGGCTTTTCTACAAGCTAACCAGAATGGGCATGCAGAAACCTTTGTTATATATGATTTACGATATGCTTATGGGAAAGAAGTTCGTTGTCAAATGTGGCAACGTAATTTCGAGTAGAGTTTTTAACATTAAAAATGGCTTACAACAGGGGTCGGTTATTTCTCCGATTCTGTTCAATATTTAGACGAGTGATCTTATAGGTACCCTCAATCACGCTATAGCGTATGCAGATGATTTAGTGGCGTACAGATCAAGACCAAAAATCGAAGTCATTAACACCCTTTTGCAACGTGACTTCGATCATATTAAGGAGTATTGCGATGATTGGAAATTAAAAATTAATTTCCAGAAGTCAGAAACAATCTTATTTAGAACTCCATTGAGAAGGGCCTCTTGGGATACCAGAAATAACTGGCGAAATTTGGCCATCATTGGACAGCATGGACTACCACTAGCGGTGAGAAGCGCAGTTAGATATCTTGGTATCTGGCTTGATAAGTATTTATATTTTGACAAACATATAGATGCTTGTGTGGCTGGGGCCAAGAAGGCTTTAGCTCTGACAAGGAAATTGTTTCAAAGCAGTCAACTTGATTCCAGAGTGAAAATCATATGCTACGTGGCCCTAATCAGGCCAATCATCGCTTACGGTTGTCCGGTGTGGTTTAATGTAGCGCCGTCTTATATGGAAATGATTCGTGTGTTTGAGAGACAGTGTCTTAGAACCTGCCTTCGATTGTACAGAACACCTGAGTCAGAGTACATAAAATATTATCCCAACAAAGTCCTTTACAAGGGAGCTGGACTAAATAGGATTGACAATTTTCTAATTAAGGTGATTCGAAGGCACGTCGCAAGAGCAATGACGAGCGATAATAGCCTGATCTTTGGGGCATATTACCCCAATATAATGTACCACGAGAGTACACTTCAATCTGGCTTTATAACTCCTGAAGCATTTCTCCATATTGACGCTAAAGGGTTAGTGCAAAGTAGGGATGGTATTCCGGTATTATACCACCGCCACCGCGGTGCGAGGGAAAAGCGGCTCATCTACGACGGATACGTCGCCAGTGCTCCTGAGCTCTTCCGTTTTAACCCTGCAATTGCGGACAGGGATAGGATCGATGCCGAAAAGCAGCACACCGAATACTGGTGGCTTGAAGAAAGGGAGGGAGGTGATACGCTCTCCTAGGTTGGTGCGCTACTTGGGTAGCTCCTCTTAGGTATAAGTAGATTAGGGTTAGCTAGGGGGTTTTCGTGGAGAGGATCGTTATCATGTGGGGGTCCCCCCGAAAGCTGACCGACGCTAGATGGTCTCGGTCAGGTTCCGGAGGAGCATGTGCACCATGATAACGACTGCCAGGCGTCCGAAAACGCAATCGAGATGGCGACCACTCGGAGCAAAAGAAAACGAGTGCTCGCCACCTGGATTATAGTTAAGTTAACTTAACTAGCATAGGTAGGTTAAGTAGATAGGTAGCTTAAGTAAATAAAAAAATAGAGATAAAACATCTAAGTTTTTTTTTGATATAATTTTCTTAGAGAATCATATATGTAAATATGCTGGTTATATAAGCTAAGTCCTAGGATAGATTTAAGGTCGAAAGACACTAGTTGTAGTAATATCGTTAAGTTTAGAGTGCTCGGTAAGAGCCAGTAAGCTAAATTCTAAAACTGTTGATGTTAAATTAGATTTAAGCATTTTTGTCTAGTAGGTAAGTTAACATATAGAAAGAAATAATAAAAATGAATTTAAAAGTAAAAAAAAAAGGAGGCACCAGTGAATATTGCGTAATCATAACCCTGGACGTGAAGAATGCGTTGAACTTGGCAAAGTTGGAACAGATTATGAGCTGTCTTTATCGAATGGAATTACCGAATGAGCTATTTCTCGAATAGAATCCTAACTTACACGTTGACCATGGAGTTAGAGCGTATGAAGTTATTGGTGGTGTACCACAAGATTCGGTCTTAGGCGCCCTAATATGGAACACTATGTACTTATGATTAAAATCTAATGTAGCAAAAAAGTTTGAGGAAGTCCAACTCCACAACAATGAAATGGTCGTAACTGTATGTTGCTGATTAACTAATAACGGTTTGCAACTTGCCGACCATCAAACTGAAGTTCTGTCTATTACGAGTAGGAAAATTTTGCGAAACTAGAGAGCTTGAAATTGTTTCTCAACCATTTCTCAAGTGCCTTGGAGTTGTGGTTGACAGTTGTCTAAATTTTAAACATCACCTAGAGCACTTACAAGGCTGATGACTAATATCGGAGGCTTAAAACGGAATAAAAGAATTCTTCCTGCTGGAGCTGCGGGTTCTATTCTCTTGCACGCAGCGGAAATATGGTCAAACCACACAAAGATTAAGTCTTGTCGCACCGAGAGTTGCCAGTGCGTTTCGAACTGTTTCGCATGATACTATACTAGTCGTAACTTCAACGCTTTCTCTCGGCATACTTTCTGACGAACTGGTAAGACTCGAAGTTCAAAAAGGCCGGCTAAGCGACTAAAAAAGGAAAGTCTTCAAACCAACCTCCATGAAGTAGTACTCTACGGCCTGTTCAGGTGAAGGTGGTTTTAGTTGCTAAGAGTCCGGCACTACCAATGGGAGTTTGCCGGTTTCTGTGTATCTTCTGGCTAAATTTAACAAATACATACACACAGTCATATAATCATAAATGAAGCAGCTTATAAAACACTAGCGCATTTCGTTTCTATACTCGTAATTGGATCCCTCAGCCTGATCCAGAAACGGACCAGATCGGACCAGATCGGACCAGAAAACGTATTACGGCAAAGTAAAATCGATATGATATGCACAGAAGAAACCAAGTGACGAAATGTCAAAAATAGGGTCCGCTGCTTGAATAGAAAAGCGTGTACAATATATTATTACGGGAAGGAGCACAATAAAACAGATTCGCCATCAGCATTTCTACAGCTGAACTTTTAAATAAAATCAAAAGCATGCCAAAAATTAGCGACCAACTTATGGCCATAAAGCTGATAATAATTGAACATGAGACGTAGAATATTGGTATAAGGCCTACACTCCGCAAGCAATCAGAAAAAGATATATTTTGGCACTAGGTTAATGATCTCTTAAATGGAATATGATGGGAGGAAATGCTTTTCGTCGGGCAAACTTAAACGGTCATATCGGAAAATCGAACTGAACACACGAAGACGGATATATAATGAATGGTTTCGGGGCAGGAAACTCAGCGGATATACTTTACACGGTCTTAGTATATCAATTACTTTATTCATTTAGCAAGAACGGCACTTGATTACTACTCCAGTGGTAGACGCCAAACGCAGATAGATCAACATCTATGCTGGAACAACCCGAAACAGCGAATAAAAGTTTCTAAAGTGCTGACTTTTCCGTGAAAATAATAGAGAATAACCAATGAAAGAAGGTATCAGTAAGCAGAATAAACTAGCACAATTTAAACAAGGACAGAAGCCAACTCTAGAATGGTTCCAGAGGCCTGTAAAACTAAGAAGAATAACTAAGCGCACAGGATATGTGGAGCAGCTTCGAAGGAAAATGTAAACTGAAACTCTGCGCGGTATTTGAAAATGTCGGTTTCATATAAATAAAGAAAAGTTTTGGTTGAACAATGAGAAAAAATGGCGGTAAAGTCCAAAAGGCGCATTTTTGAAGCATGGACTAAGTTCAGCCGAAATATCAAAACCGATAAGATGCGTCTTGAGCTAGACTATAAACGTTTCACAAAAGAGACGAAATAATTGGTAGCAAGAGCACGTGCGATAGCAGCAGGCATTGCATATGGTACTAAAGGAGCTATCTTCACAACCTATGTAAGATCAGACGACAGGCAAAAGAAGTCGAAGTACGACTAAACGACTAAACATTTGTAAGCTTGTAAGAATGAAGAAAAAACTCTCAAAAGATTTAATCGCCAAAATATACTGAAGATAAGCCGGAAACCTACCAACGCGGGACAACGTAATTTTCAATAGATGGAATGAGTACAGGACCATTTCCTCGACTGTCACCCATAAAAAGCAATCAGCAGTGCAGGCGGATCGGATACAATACCCTCCGACGTGTACAATAGGAAATCTTGGGTTTTATTTAATAAAATGATGAGAAGCGATCGAATGCCTAACCAGTGGAGTGAGAGCTTCCTGGCTACGCCGTATAAAGGCAAAGGCGACACTAAAAATTGTAAAAATTACCGATTCCTTAAACTAATGTTCCATGCTATAAAAACATACAAAAGAGATCTAATTAGTTAGTCGATAGCGCAATGTTATTAAACTCCATGACAGTCAATGCGGCTTTGTCGATACATTAGGCGATCCAAAATTTACGGATTATGATGGATAAACTTTGCAAAGCCTGGAAAGATTTATAAAAATTGTTCCTGGATATCGTATTTGGACACGTCAAGACAAAAACCAATGCACAGCGGAATTATGGAAAGAATTCGTAGTTAAGTTTGGAGTCTCCCAAGGCAGCGCACAAGGTTTAAAAAGGACACCGAAAGAAAAATAATTGGACAATTAAGTCAGCATCTAAACTACATAAAAGCGGTGGTAGAAGTAGCAGCCGTAGCAATAAAGCGAGAAAGATGGCGATGGAGCGTTGTTCTCCATATTGTGCACTGGACATCAAAAATCCATGCTAGCCAGAATGGATACACCATACTATTTGCGGAAGATTGCATCCGGCTACTTCAGCAATAGAAGGTTGAAACATGAAACCGACGAAGAAAAAAAAAAATTATAAAATCTCCGCGGGAATTCCATAAGGAATGGTACGTGGGCCCCTACTCTGGAATATTATGCACGACAGAGTACTGCAATTAACATTGCCACCAGGAGCAAAAGCAATCGGATTTGCTGACTACATCGCCATTGTAACTGTTGCAAGGAATATCTGCGAGATAGAGTCAGCTAAGTACAATCCAACCAGCCTTATATAAGGCTAGAAAGTCAAATGATTAGATCAAAAGAATATATAAAATACCTAGGAGTAATACTTGACAATCTATTCGGGCAAAAAGGCGTCAAAGCTAGCTCAAGGCAGCACTTTCTGGAATACTACCAAGCATCGGAGGACCCGGATATGATGGAAAAATCCAAGTTAGTAGAGTCTGCCTGACTATACGCCAACCCAGTTTGGGTGGAGGCCCTAGCGACAAAGGAAGCAAGGAGAAAGTTATCATCAACATATCGATTTAGCGCATTAAGGGTAGTCATTGGCTTTAGAACGTCTTCGACTGAAGCAGCTTTTGCCATAGGCGAGATGATTCCCATATACTAGGAGAAGAGAACTTCTAGTAACCAAGAGGAAACAGTTGTCAAAAGGATGAAGGAAGAAGAAAGAGTGACTTCAATGACCAGGTGGTAAGATCGGTGGAATACCACAACGAAGGGCAGATGTACCCCATCCATAGACGTTTGGACAAATCGATGGTATGGGAACTGTAACTACTATCTTACGCAGTTCCTACCTGGTCATGGCGGCTATCGGAGCTATCTATAAATACCCAAATTAGGAGGAAGACACAGAGCACGCAATATTCCATTGCACACCCTTTCTGGGATGGAGAACTGACGTAGGCATATTCCTAGAATCTAACAATCATTACATCGGGATATGATTACATATCCTTTGGTACAACCAAAATAAAAAACAAAAAAATACACACACACACTATAGACGGTTAGGTCAGGTTAAAACAGTGATGTGGTGGAACCTGTTGGATTTCAACGGCAAAAACCTAAACAATCTCCCTGGTGAAACATCCAATTTATTTGCCTATGAAGTTTATGCCGTCTATTTCCTCCTCCTCCTCGAAAAAGTATTTTCCTAAAAATTTTCTTCGACTATGCAATTTTGCCTCTCATTCACACTGTATGTGTGTTATGTCCTCAACAGCTTGTAGATCACCGCAGAATCTGCAAATGTCCGTAACTGACAATTTGAATCTCCTTGGGTGCTTCCGCAGGAGACCCTAAGCTTATCCCTTTTTAATTTTACTAACTCCCTAGACCTTTTGCCGTTAGGTGACCAGAAAGCCTTGGATACCGTGTGTACTTCAAGCATTGACCACCTTAGTTTGGCAGTCTTTGTCATCGATAGTGCCGCTTACTATGCAAAGGGGTGGTTTGATGTTGGCAACCTCACTATTATCGAGTAGTCCTCCTCTTCTAGCAAGCTCATCCTCTTGTTCATTTCCTTTTATACCGCAGTGACCAGAAAGCCTTGGATAGCCTGTGTACTTCAAGCATTGACCACCTTAAGTTGGCAGTCTTTGTCATCGATAGTGCCGCTTACTATGCAAAGGGGTGGTTTGATGTTGGCAATCTCACTATTATCGAGTAGCCCTCCTCTTCTAGCAAGCTCATCCGCTTGTTCATTTCCTTTTATACCGCAGTGTCCTGGCACCCAGCACATTCTCACCCGGTTCTGACTGCATAATGCCTTGAGCACTGTGCGACAGCCCCTGACTATATCAGAATTGATGTTGGTCGATTCCAATGCGGCCTTGCTATCGATTAGATAGCGATATCTCTTCCGGATACCGATCTCATCTGCATTAGCTCAGCCGTCCTGAGGACAGCCACAACCTCTGATAGGAAGACACTGCTTACGTCCGGTAGCCTTATAGAGACTCTTAGTTCCGGTCCTTCTGAGAAGATACTAGAACCTGTTCCTCACTCTGTGTATGAGCCATCTGTGAGAATTGCAATTTCATTTGACCTGATTATTTTATTTTTTTCCCATATCATACGAAGTCCGCCAAGGAAGGAATTTCATCCGTTAGAATGATGTGAGCACCTACAGGAGTCGTTATATGTCTTCCGCTTGGGGGGATCCCCTGGTTACGAACATTCTAACCGAGCTTTGTCCATTGGAACAGTTTATTTTCCTGCTTGCAAGCATGTTGCAAACCCAATTTGTAATAGTGTCTGATTTTTTAACGTAAACCACCTGTCATGGAGACTTATGTTTACGGGTTGCCCATACATACATGGGGGCAAGGATACGTCGTGCCATCGCTCTCCGTCAATCCATTGATACCAATTCGGAACTGTGTTGCCGGTACAAGTTCCACCCTAGGGTCGCAGCACCCAGTACTTATTGCAACTTTGGGTTTAAACCTCAGCCACCATGACGCTCCCACAAGGGGGCCTACCACTTTAGGTCAGGCCCGATGTTTACGATAAGACAAGTACTTTTCTCTGCCCCCGTTCATTATTAGACAACGTCATTGATGGGCGAAGCCTTGATAATTGGGCGGGGGCCCAACCAATTTATGATGTCATGGACAATGTTAGTGTCCACTAGAGCGCTTTTAATGGCGCTGCACTCCACGCTATTGAAGGCTCTTTCTATACGGAGCAAGGCCACCATAGTAAACTCACCGAAGTTTAGAGTCCTTTTTATTTTCCCAACCACCTCGCGTATGGCGGTTTCTACAGATTTGACTTTCATATATGCATGCTGCGACTCAATCAAAAAGCCATGCATCTGTTCCTAATATGAATCTCCAATAATGGCTTCAGGATATTAAGCATAAATGATGTCAGACTTACTGATCCGAAATCTTTATATTTACCTTCCCTCTAAGCTATTGGTATGTACCCTATTTTTAGACTGTGTCTAAGAATTTTCATAATTTTTTGGACTGCTACCTCCGGTGCTTTCTGTAGCATAATCGGTAGAATACCATCTGGACCGGGAGATTTGTACGGCTTAAAGGACTGAATTGCCCACCGTATTTTATTTCTATTAATAGGAACACATATTTCCTCTTCGGGGAGAGAGAGATTATGTATGTCGTAGCATACCAGAGTCATCTGATAATGTGGATCCCGGAAAATGGGTTTCCACCAGTGTTGCCAAAACCTATGGGCTACTTTAACTAAGAATGCGCGCTTGCTATGAAAGCATTTTGCGTAACCTCGAAGCATCGTCTGTTACCGCGATAGATTCGCAGTACTTTTGTCATGAAGCCCTTTTCGACTTTCTAACTAGGTACTTGAATGGTTTCTTACATTCGTAGTACTCATTCCAAGTACTGCAACTTCCGAGAAGCTTCGCCCTGTAGAGTTTCCTAACCCCATTCCTTTTTAGACTTATCTCCCTATTCCATCATTGAACCCTTTTAGGTGTTCTTATTTCCAGTGTCTTTGCTAAAATTTTTTATTTGGCGACAACTGCTATGTAATGGGAGAGATAAAGACAGATATTCCTGATAGAAAGTGTCAGTATCCTATTTTCATATTACAATTTGAAAATTTAAAATGCAAAAGCCATTTTCACCGGATAGAGGAAAATCGGATTAATTCAGAACGGCGAAAGGAGGGGCACCACAACAATCAGGAAGAATCAATATCCTCACGTATAAAATCTCATTTGGAACTTGTCTTATGGCCATGTGCTGCAACTCATTTATCTTGGCCATCATGTTCCTTGTTCGTATGGATTAGCAATTTAATTTCCGATTGGCTTTGGAATTGTTGGAGCACTCGTGGCTGAGCACTTGGTTTTATAGGGATAAATTGTTACCAGTTGCCCTTTGCTCTTCAACGTTTTCATCGGATGAATATCAATCAAATTACGAAGGCTTTTGAAAGCAGCGATTTGGTAAAATGTCCTTGGCCATCACCGATTTGTGGTGCTGAGTATGCTGGATGTAGGCACTCTCTAATGTGGACCTTAAAGTGACTGATTCTAATGTGCGACTAACTTTTTTACTCGCCAGTAACTCTTGTTATTTATACAGTTTACGACTGATTCAGTGCAACTGATTGTGGTATCGTTCACAACAATTTTGATGTTCATGTTTACACTCTATAATTTATGAAAATTGATCCTTAAACCACATGAGGCTCAGATTTCCCCCTAAGCACCGTCATCGACAAATTGTTGTCTATTAAATCAAATATGATCACATACGAGGATATCCAAATCACTTACTCATCCGAATGCTGTATTCCTGAGTTGTTCGTTACTAATCTAACAAAATCATCAGTCAAAATGTCTGTTACGAATATTTCTATATCCATCCACGCCACCGAAATCCGTGTCCTGGTTTTCGTCTCCCACTTGATGGGATGTTTACATTTGTGTTCACATTTATTAACGTTGTCAGAATGTGATTTATGCCACATCCCATTGTTATGCTTCATCTAGATGTTTTTACAGACGGCGGCGGCGGCGGTATGATGGTACTCGTATTTATCTGAATCTACGAGTGGCAAGTCTCTTGTGATGTAACATACAATACACCAGGGAACATCAAATGTGCTCTTGCATATGGTCACATGTGTTACTCGTGCTATTGCAGTAATCAGTCGAAAATGTGCGAGGATTAAGATCGACCATTGTTGTAGGTTCGTACGAGTAAATGGCCTTGAGGCCGTTGAAGGACCAACAGATGTATCTTTTCTTCAGAATTTGGGTCAGCTCTAATATGAAATCTTATTTACTTTTGTTACCCTTTTTTCAAAACAGATAAAGTTGCTTTTCAGCAACAACACTGTTCTCAGTGTATTTGACATCCTAATGGATGAGATACGAGTACTTTCATAAGAAAACGACTCTAGCAAGTGATTACATCTCAGATACAAAAGACACAAATTATGTGCCGCCCGGCGGCGGTAGCGGTATCGGTTGCTAATAATTAAATTGTTTGCAAATTGTTTTCAAAGAATGTCTTCGTTATAATTGATGAGAAGGGATACGAATATGATGTATGAGCCCCGAGTGAAGATCATATCTCTTCTGATGATAAATGAGCACTCATGAGCTGTTTTCCTTTTTCTTTATCCTTGAGGTGAATTTTGGCAATAAATCGGAAAGAACCACCCAAGATTCAAGGTAAAGCGGGGACTACAAATTGGGTTAATTTCGTATGCACATGTTTCTTACTCGTTATCTGTATTAGTAGTACGAGTATGTACATAGATGACACTGACCTCCTTTCTGCTTCCCATCAATTTTTCCTAATTGAGTGATGGCAGCATATTTATTTGACTCATTTGTTGGTTTTCATCTCAAATTTATCTCACGATGAGCAGGGTATACGATGTTGAAAATATCGGCGCTAATTCGAAGGAAACGAACTGCTCGGGAGCTGTTCGACCGAAATGCAGGAACCAATGGAACAGGCTTCTCGGAAAGAAAAGAAAGAACACGAGAAGCGCGTGATCGAGAAAATGGATACATAGATGCTACTGCAGGAATAACGTTCGGAACATATATCAGAGAGCAAAATAAACACGTTCAGGGTTGCCAGCCACTATTTGGTTCTGTAGTATGACCTATGTATGTATACAAGAATATATAACGACACCAGATCATTAACTCCTACGAAAATATCAAGCACAAACTCTCACGAACGGCAGCAAAATGGTTCAAGGATATGTCACTAGCGCTCTCCCTTCTTATTTGAGGTCGATAACCTCGGATTCTCGTCTTTATTAAGTAAAAATGCGTCTGGCTTTAAAGCAGAACCAGTCCAGTGATTGTGAACCGGATAGTAGCAGACAGATAGAATGTGAATCTGTAGCAATACTGAAGCTTTACGCTGCCCTGAACATCTTCTAAAATAATTCGAGGGGACGCACCTAGAAGGTCGGACTTATTTGAGACGGGTCACAATGGGATAAAGGAAAATAGGAACGGCGAGGCTCATAAACCGTGCAAGGCTTAAATGAGTACTTGTCAGTACCTTAATCAGCGTTGGGATAGCGTTCAATATCGGCTACTTGGCTCTTCGAGAATTTCCGAATGTCTCCCAATGAAAACAGAAAAATTCCTACGATGCCGAGATGCAGATAGTCTGCAGTTAAATACCTCATGGTTCCACAATGATCTTAGTAAATAATTAAATTGCCTCTAGTAATTATGTCACTAGCACTTCTTAAAATGTTCATTATAGCCTTATTACTAGGAGTTAAGTTTTCCCATCTTACTACGAGTATGTCCCTAATGCCGTCATTGTTGGGTCATCAACCGCTCATCTCTACTGCATTCACAGTGTTTAATCTGAAATTGGACAACACAAACATGTTCAATGTTCTCTTACCTGCGATACAAGCTTTTATCTCTGCGGTGAATTAAAAAAAAAAGTATAATCTCCTGGTCCAATAAGTCATTTGTTGTGAATCCATGGTTTATGAACTATAGCTTGGTTTGGCTAGGCTAGTTTTCCACTTCTGATGTCCTGGCAATTGTGAATGCAACATTGGAGTATACGAATACAAGTCGCTTTGTGGTGGGTTTCAATATGGTAAATGAATTCTGTCGGTCTGAAAGTGTCCTACAGCATTATTAAGTTTAAATTCCTGCCTTAGCTAGTAGTAGCTTAGCTCTCAATATCCATTATAAGTGTGCAAGGAATCGCATTGAGCCCGCGCTCAAGGGGAGGAAAGAAAGATTGGTACCGATGTACCATGGTTTTAAGTGTCTAAATTTTATACTGGCTAGGAAATGGAGAGCTCGGCAGGACATTCCACAAGCGAGTTGTTCGGCTTAGAAATGAATCACGATATTTCAGCGAGACGGGTGTTACGGTTGAGGGTTTGAATACTACTGGTGATTTCTATGGAGCACTGATGGTGGAAATAGCGATAAGACACGAGACATTTAGCCGGTCCTAGAACACCATTGACTGGGTGATATTAGCATCACCTCTGAATTGTATCGCACGGGTTTCAATCCTATCTAGCTGGTGCAGAGATGTTTCAGGTGCACCTGACCAGATGTGTACATTGTACTCCAATTTTGTGTGGATCAATGCCTTATATATTGAGGCCAGCTCAGAAGGGGAAAAGTATTTCTTACATCGTTTGGGGAAACCTAGATATTTCGCAGCATTTTTGGCGACATCGAATATGTGGTCATTCCAACGTAAGTTGTCATTGACACACATATCGAGAATGGAAAGTGTTTCGGTTTCGATGTTTCGATGGATGTTTAAATTTCGCCTTAATGATAGAAGACAGCATTGTCTTCAATCCATTGTGTTTTGGAAGCATTAAGTTCCACTTTGTTGATAGTTCCCCAATTGGTGTCTGTTCTACAGCCGAAGAGCAGGGACGTGAGTCTGGAGACGAATATGAAAAGCAGAGAGTACTGTCGTCTTAACTGTCGGAAACTTACGCTCGAAGTACCTCTAGTAATGCAGCAACATTTCAAGGCTTTGTGTTGCTTATGGTGGCCTTGCGCGGAGAAGGAGTATAATTAGTTTTTGCATTCCCTCATCTTAACCAATTGTACGACCAGTGGAATAAGCATTCTTGAAGCATTCTTCTAAACTCTAGCAATGACAGCTCTGTCCAGAGCTCTATCAGACATTTAACCACCGAATTATTATTGGCTTCCAAATTCTACTATATGTAGTTGTAGCAGGCAGATTCTGAAATGGTTCTGTAAATTTTTTCTCTGGTACCACAAATATGATCCCAAATGAGTCAAACCCTGAAGTTACGAACTTCAAGATGATTCTTTCTTCTGTCTGATGACTTCAGGGTCTGATGACTGAAGGTACGAACTTCAAGATGATTCTTTCTTCTGTCTGATGACTTCAGGGTTTGACTCATTTGGGATCATATTTCGGCCTACTTCGTAAAACATTAGTAATTACTATAACGGCAGTAGACTTATTGGGGCTCACACTAACAGTCGTGCTCTTTTCAAGGCTAAACCTCCAAAGCTCATCTTTAGGTATGATATTCATATGCCAAACAAGAGTCTTTAGATATTGCTATGCAGAAAAAACGATTTATGTATCCAGCAGTGATCTATCCCAGAAAATGGATCCGTAACTAACAGCGTCTCTAACTCCTTCGAGGTCTCTTGTTTTCCTTTTGATCCATCGTATTGGAGTTCTACGAGTTAGATCGAAAAAGTAGTCCAGCTTTACTGAGCGCCATGTTTGAGTAACATATTTTATTTAGCAAGGCCTACTGCGCGAGCTGTTTAGTTTCCTCCCCAAGTTCGACCACAACACCGCTTCGTGGCAGTCGTCATTGTGGTTCTCGCAAACACATCTCTAGAGGGTTTGACTATCTATAATGTAAGCTATTTTTGGTACTCCTTGGTAGAAAAGAGGTGAGTCAATACACCCTACCAAGTCGAGATGTTATCCATGTAAAATGTTCCTTACAAGTAAAAGATTGTTCAAGGTGAGGTTGTTTATTTTTTTTTTTTTCGAGAAACCCAATTAATCAAACAGATGCCACCGGAAGATGATCGATGCTTTATGGCATCATCACACGACTAACAGATGCCTGAAAATGTAAACGGGATGATAACGTTCTCCTGGAGGTTTCTTATGAGACACAGTAGCATAAGACGCCATGACCACCTCCACTATATGCCAACAAGACCAGGTGGAATCATTTCTGCGGAGATGGAATATACTTCCGACACTTTCATGGATTCATGACGAAGTTTTAGACTGATGTCAATAAAAGAAAATGTATCGATTGTGTAGTATTTGTAAGAATCTTCCATATAATATCTTCTCCATCTCAGTTAAGTAGAAATGATGGATATTTAATTGAAGGTTTAAAAATGCTTCACCATTTCCAAAGCAAAGGTCACCGCTTTCCAAGCAGAGGGCTGGATCAGACAAGTGAGTGATGAAAAGCTTTGATACTCGTTATGGTAAGTGCTACGAGTACGAGCTCCGCAAATATTATTCCAAAGTCGACAACATCTTCTCTCTATCAAACATAGCCCGGACATTTTTGGATGGACATTACGGAACGTCTCTTAAGCTAGTACCAGTGACCAACAAGGAAACCTGACTGTTGTCAATCCTACCCCATGGAAAGAGTTTTGCTCTAATTGGAACTGAAACCCTCCTCGAAATTGTTTGTGACAAGTTCCGTTTGGAAGAAGTTATTGCCATGAAAAAGAACATCTGCAATCTGTGGGCTTGATATAAGGAATCTCAGAAATATTCATCCTCCCGTCAACAAATTCCAGTTCGTTACGAGATCAAGGGATACAACACTTTGTTGGATTCTCACTACGATCACTATCATCTCGACTATGATAGTTACTCTCATGATGATATTCAAAATAAGTTTCCCTGGTCCTGGTACCGGTCATTATGTTACCTTCAATCCAATGAAGGAATTCATTCATCCAACCAAAAATCAATATGTAGAAATGGAATTCGCAAGATTCAAGGGAAAACATTGAGTTGAGTACCAGAACGAAACCGAACATGTGTACCGTACAAAACATCTTCCTTCAGAATCTCGGTTACATTCATTCAAAGAACCGAGCCAAATTAGGTTACTCATTGGCAATCAATCATTTAGCTGATAAAACGGAGGACGAACTAAAGGCTAGACGTGGCTTCAAACGACCAAATATCTACAACACTAGCAAGCCCTGTGTTGTAAGCCAACACCAATAATTTAAAGGACAATCTTCCAGTGCAATTTGACTGGCGTGGTCATGTTACCCCTGTCAAAGATCAGTCAGTTTGTGAATCATATTGGCCGTTTGGAACTGTTGGTGTCATTGAAGGTACATTCTTCTTCCGTGATGGTGAAAAGCTAGTTCGGCTCTCACAATAAGCTCTAGTTGATTGCTCTTGTGATGGTGGTGAGGACATTCGTGATTATCAATGAATGGTGAAGGTTGAAGGTTGAATCTATCGCAGCTGAAGAGGAATACGGTCCGTATCTAGGTCAAGATGACTTATGTCATGTGGATAGCGTTAATTTGGTCGCAAAAATTTCTGGTTTTGTCAATGTGACTTCCAACGATACAGATTCCTTCAAGATTGCTTTGATTAAAAATGGACTGTTGTCAGTTGCTATTAATACATGCCCCGAGAGTTTTAGCTTCTAACCGCATATTGTTCATTATGAAGAGGAATGTCGCAATGGTTTAGATGAATTGGATCGTACAGTATTGGCAGTGTGCTATGGAAAATTAAATGGAGAGGACTATTGGTTGGTGAAGAATTCTTGGTCAACCTACTGGAGTATTGATGGTAATGGTTGCTACGAAGAACAGTTGTCGAGTTATAGTCCCCCCTACCTGTATGTAGAAATGGCTTAGAGTTGCGCTGGGTGTGATACTTGCTGTGAATGGAGGAGAACAGTTGGTAACCATAGATTACACGACGCCACAAGGGATTTTATGTACCCTTAAGATGTTTTCACATAACGCGCGAGGGAAAAAAGAAGGAAAAAGGACGGAAAAAAGAGAGATAGCGATGTGCGTTGGTTTTAAATGTTTGCAAGTTATAGTGACTAGAAAATAAAGAGCTCGGCAGGGCATCCCATAACCGAGTTGTACGGCTTAGAAAAGAATCACGATATTTCAGTGTACGTCCGAAGGTGGGCTTCAGGGTGTACTGATGAGCATTCACAGCGAGACCGGTGTTACGGCTAAAATTTTGAAGGGGCAGAGTACTACTGGCAATTTCGGTGGAGAATTGGTTGTGAAAATAGCGATACATCTAGCAGAGGGCCTAGGGCTAGAAAGCACACAGCTTCATCATCTCAATATACACAAGGGGTCCTAGGGTCTCCGGATCCTGAAACGCTAAATCAAATTGATAATTTTGCGAATCAAAGAATTGACTCGAATCGTTGGCTCATTGCAACTAAGGTAGGAATGCGGATCACGCAAGCCCCACAACAAAGGATAACTACTATGAGAAGATATAGCGTAGAAAAGCTGCAAAGACCACCAGAACCTTTTAACGAACGCGTATTCCGAAATCTACGCAGCTAGAATCAAATGCCGAGACCAATGGCAACGTTTCTGACGCGCCATCAAAGGCACCGCAACTGACAAGGCGGCCCTGCAACGAAAAACGTGAAAGAACAGAAAGTTTGTGCTCCAAGAGTGACGTACGGTAGTCTTACCAAGAGGTAAAAAGAACGTGTCAAGGCAACAAGACGCGTACATAGACCTGTAGAGATGAAGAAGGAAACCTTGTAGTAGAGTCACAGTTGCTGCGGAGAATATGGAAAAACTTCTTCTGCAGACTGTAAACCGGCGACGAGGTTCAACATACTGCCGTCAGGCAGAATAAACCATTCCACTTAGACGATTTTAGCCAAAATTTCCTTTCATATGACCAAAACGAAGTAAGGATAGCAATATCTAGGCTTCAACTTAAGTGCCGAACTTGACTGCTTACATGCCAAGATATTTAAAACTGCTGGAAGTGACTTTGTGCTCCAGAGAGAGAAGAGTACCAACTTATTTCTCAAGTCTGGTCAAAAGAGCCCCGATCCACAAAAAAGGAGGGCCCTCATCTGCGCCAACTATAGAGGCATAAGTCTCCTCAACATCGCATACAAAATCCTATCTGCAATATCGTGGGAACGTCTGAAACCCTTCGTCACCAATCTTATTGACCCATATTAGTGTGGTTTTATACCAGGAAAGTCCATAAACGACTAAATGTTTAGACTCTGGCAGACTCTGGAAAAAACTCCAGAAGTCCAAATCGATACCCACCAAGTTTTCATCAATATTAACTTCACATATGACTGAGAACCCTCGCTGCTCTGTCAAGGTCTGTACAGACTTAACTGAGATTTTGATGTGAACAAAACTTTTAGACAAGGTGACGCGTTGTCGAGTGCCTTCTTTGACACCATACTTGAAAGAACTGTGCGGAACTCACAAGCCAACACTGGAGGCACGATCATCCAAAAGTTTTTTTTTTTTTTTTTTTGAAGCTCCTCCTGAAACCACCGTTAGGTATTTCGTTAGAAGGGTGTCCTGAGCAAAGGCTCAAAGCGTTCGTCTAGTCCTCACTGTCAAGTTCGTGGAGAAGTTACTCCTCGCTGGAAGCGCTCACTCTCCCCGTGGTATAGCTCTCAGCTCCATCATCAATGTCACAATTGAGTCTTCAATAGCCTGCCATTTCCGGGGGCTGTTTAACATACTGGGGACTAGGTTTATCGCTGAAGCTGGTTCCCCGATTGCTTCGTTAATGGAGCTCTTGATGTGCTCGAATCTCGGGCACGAGAAGAGAACATGCTCCTCATCCTCTATTGTTATCTCTCAGTTTGGGCAGTGAGGATCATCTTCAATGCCGAAGCGATGGAGATAACATCTAAGGTAGCCATGCCCACCGAAGGCTTGCGTGTGTTGGTAGTTTACATCTCCATACCTCCTCTGCAGCCATTCATCGACGTTGGGGATTAAGGCATACGTCCATCTACTCTTTTGGGAACGGCTCCATCTACTTTGCCATGAATGAATTGTATTACGCCAGACATACTCTATTGGCAGGTTGTCCCATCGGATCTTCTGTAGCTCTTGCGCGAACAGGATGCATGCAGAGTCATCAGAGACGGTCCTATATACGCTCACTACACGGAGCGCGCTCAGGCGGTGATCATGCAAATGTCGGTAAATCTACTACGATTATCCGTTGACAGAGCTGATGTCGTGTATCGAAATTGTCATGATGTGCCTGGTCAAAGAGCACTAGAAGCAATCTTGGCAAACAGCCCTTTTCTTCTGCGAAGCCATATTGCAATTATCATGAAATAGGAGCCGTTTGTAAAGCGGAAACACTTTGTAATTTGGCTTTAAAAGTTGATGAGCATCCTTCTCAACACACAGGTTTCCCATGTCACTTTTCTTGTTTTTAAAAATGGACACGAAAATTTCAGGATTGCCAAACCAAGGTAAAAGCAAATTGCAATTAATCAAAGGAAGAACACCTCATCTTGCTGCATGCCGTGGTATTCCTGTTTTCCCGTTTTTCTGCTTTCCTGAATCCCTACTTGATTGCTGCTGAAACCATGACTTTGCGGCCATTTGTAAAATGTTGAGCGAAACATATTAATGATTAAGTATCCATATGCAGGAAGGATTCAACAACAAAAAACAAAAAAAAAACACACAGAAAACGAGCCAAAAACCAACATGTCTACCATGTCCTGAATGTAATTTTTAGTATGCACGAGCAAATACACACTACATGCACCACCTGGTGCTGTCATCATTCTATAACAGTATTTTGCCTGGAAACATCATTAGAATGTCATGTAGAGGATGTGAATGCAGAGCACCACTGCAGAGGTGTATGTAGATGCACAGTTACGATGTTAGATAGACACAACAGCAGGAGAAAAAATAAAATAAAAGTCAGCGAAAACGTGAAAAGGCTAAGTTAGAAGAGCGTTACAGACACGTCCTTGTTAGAGGATAAATAAAAAACATTCAACGCCAGCATGGAGAAAGTCGTGTTTTCAGTTTTTTTCTTTGCAATAATTTTTTTTTTCATTTTTATTACATCCCTTGTTATATGCCATTGGCAAGGAGAATCCTTGCTTACAATTCATTTATAAGAAAAAAAAATAAGAAAAAAAACCTAAGGACGACAAGGATGTTAATGCCATTAGAATAATTATGAGATATGGTGGGCAAAAGAAAAGAAGACTAGAACTTTCCCCACTCAATTGTTTGTCATATTTTTTGTCAAGGATATGAATGAATACCCTGACGTGGTAAGGGTGGACGGAGTTCATCAAAGGACGATAAAGTTCTTTGTTTTTTTTTGAATAGGTAATTGCATAGATGAGCATTGAGCATGTATTCGTGTAAAGTTTTTACGGTTTAAGGCAAAACATACATTTTTATATTAAAGGATATTTTTAAAAAAAATTGCTTTGGCCGCTCTGGCTGCTTATGGCGTTCTATTAAAATTAATCTGTTGTACTCATCATTTAAGTTTGTCCTCTGCGCCTTTGTGAATCGAAGATCTGCAACCAAACTCTTATACGCGAAGTTAGGTCCACGTTTAAATAAACGTCACTCATTCTCCTTTCTTTTGCCTAAATTCCATGACGCATCGATAACATGAAGTTGTGGATAAATACAATACGTTCGACCGACTACCAGCTTCCTCCTCGAATTGCTGATAAGATTTGGCCATTCCTGGAGATGCGATATGGACAAGAAATTAGTTTAGAAAAGTCGGTTTTTTGAAACCATGTACTCTGACTTATTGAAACCACTTTTGAACCGATGCAGCACTTTTATTTTAAGACTCGGTTTCACAAGGTAGTGGTCCAGGGATATTTCCAAATTGTCTCCTTCTTTGTATCGCAATTTGTCATAAGACCGATACTTACTTACGGGGTGGTCGTCTGGTGGAAGGCTTTAGAATATGCAGTCAACTGCATTAACCTAAGCAGAATCCAAAGGACAGCATGTCTATGCACAAGCGGAGCCTTGCGGTCTACCCCCTCTGCGGCATTAGATATTCTGTTTCACTTGACACCCCTCGACATTTTTAGCAAGCAAGTAGCTGCGACTGCGGCTATTCGCCTTAAAGCGACTAAACAGTGGACAAATAATTCATTTGGCCACGCCAACATTCTTAACACCTTAGTAATCCTCACTGAGGACATCGATTACACCATACCTGAAATTTGGTTTGACAAAAACTTCCATGTAAGCTCTAGATCATTCTGGGAGGAAGATGCTTTCATGGAGGACAAGTCAATCCATCTCTACACAGATGGATCTAAAACCGATAGCGGAGTTGGTGGCGATATTTTCTCAGATAAGCTAAACCTAAGCCTCTCTTTCCGCTTTCCAAATCACTGTAGCGTTTGGCGATTAAAGAAGTTCTGTTCTGACTGAAAAAAACGTGATATCTGCAAAGGATATCCGCATCGTTTCGGATAGTCAGGCCGCCATCAAGTTGCTGGACTCGATCTCATTATATTCTAAAATCGCCCTTGAATGTCGATCATCTCTCATGGAGATGGCAGAGCAGTTGAACATTCACCTTTGTTGGGTGCTGGCGCACAGGGACATTCTAGGGAATTGTAGGGCCGACAAACTCGCCAAAATTGGAACCACTCTACCTATCCTACCGGACAAAAGTAGTATAGGTATACCAATCGCTACGTGCAAACTATCATTAAAGCTGGATGCCAATAAAAGAACAGACCTTAGGTGGACGATCATGTCTAGCGACCAAACAGATCTGGCCAAAGTTAAATCTTAATTCCTCTAAGTGTCTGATCCTTTTAAATAGGAAACTTCTCAGTGCCATAATAGGTGTCATCACTGGACACTGCCTCATAGGCCAGCACGCAAGAAGTCTTGGCGCTTTTACAAACGGCTTCTGTAGAAGCTACATAGACGAGGAAGAGGAGGAGACAATCCTCCACCTACTCTGTACATGTCCAGCTCTCTCCCAGAGAAGAAAGCTTCATCTAGGACGATGTAGAAAATATAGACGTTAACAGTCCCCTACGCTTTATCATTAACTTAGACTAGTTCCATTAGTAAGAGGATCATAGATCCACGTGGATCTATGGCCAATAGGCCTAAGTGGGTTGGTACTTCCAACAAACTCTCTTAACTACCGGGCCCCCGCCCAATTATCAAGACTTCGCCCTTTAATAACGTTGTCTAATAATGAATGGGGGCAGAGCAAAGTACTGGTCTTATCGTAAACATCTTCAGATGACGCTACCGAAGGTTGCTACGATTCGATCAGTCACAAGTTGCCGGCCATAGGTCTTGTTGGCGGCTGGACCACCGGTAGTCCCTACCAGGACTTAATTAACGGTACCATGGGAGTCAGGAGCCCCCCGGATCTCGGACCGGGCCTGACTTGTTAGAGGTAGGCTCCCTTGGGAGCGTCATGGTGGCTGTGGTTTAAACCCAAAATCGCGGGAAGGGTTTCGGCCCAATGTAGAGTTCTAATAAGTACTGGGTGCTGCGAGCCTAAGAGCAGTAAGAGGTTTTAGGTCGGCCTCGACTCTTACAAAGCGTAGAACTTGTGCCGGCAACACAGTTCCGAATTGGTATCAGTGGATTGACGGTGAGCGATGGCAAGGCGTATCCTTGCTCCCGTGGATGTATGGGCATCCCGTAGGTTTAAGCCCACATGGTAGGTACTTACCTGCCTACCTACCTACCTTGTATCGCAAGTCCAGAAAACAGCTTCTAAATCGGCCAAGCTATTATTCACAAAGCTAGTAATGTCTAACTCCTCAGGCGGGAAGTTTTGATTTGCGGCCCGGGTCAACCCCGGACAGATTATTAAGATATTAAGGCAACTAAAGATAAAAACTAAAGGGTTGGAGTGGTTAAAGAAAAGTGAGACATAGGTGGAAATAAGAATGTTCTTGAGGGACAGTTTGCTGAGGTGGTAGTCGAAGAGAGGCAAAATATCCTTAACTTCGCGAAGCATTCTAGACATTGGCTCTAGCTGTTCGTAATTCGTTCTGTGAAGATTAAGTCGGAAAAATGGCATAGTCCTAAGATTGCGTGGATTGGTGTTAACAGAAATAAGTTGAAGTAAATAAGGGCAATCGATATTATAAACTAAAATTTGATGAATAAGGGGAATATCGGCAACTTTTCGGCGTATAGAAAAGGGTTGTAAATTTATAAGTTTCAGCCCGTCAGTGTATGGTGGTAAGTTTTGGCCATCATCCCAGGGAAGACCACGTAAAGCAAATCGTTAAAGGTTCCTTTGAGCAGCTTCTATCCAGAGGATGTAAACCAGAGCTTGATGAAGCCAAGGACAGAGTTGGCTTTTTTTATTATATCATCAATGCGAGTTACTTATCACAGATTAAAGATTAGACAGCAGCGGATCGAAGTAGAAGGGCACTTATGGGTATAAGTTATAGCCTTACACTTATTGACGTTAAGATCAAGAAAATTCTTCTGACACCAAGTACAAAATCTGTCTAGATCTTCCTGCAGTGGTAGGCTGTTTGAGGAAGACGGTATATATCTAAAGACATGAATTTTTAATCTACATAATTAATAGTCAGAATAAATAATAAGGGACCAAGGTGGCTGCCTTGAGGGACACCATAGGAGGCTGTAATTGGGTTAGAAACTATGCGCTTTTTTTTTTTTTTTTTATAATTTACGCGCGCCTAAGGGGTTGATACCCTTTTACTGTTGCCAGGGCGCGGGCGGAAAGATAGAAGGAGGAGAAAGGAAAATTGTTTTTGTAGTGGTTTGAAACTCAGGTGTGTTTGGTTTCTATGTTTGCTCTCCAGGTGTGGGAGTCCGAATAGGACGGAGAGTTTTTCTTCACTCAGAGTGATTAGAGATATAATTCCCAGTATTTTTTTCATTGCTTGAAACTCTTATAACAGCCAAATCTACGTGTCAGTGTTATGCCTTCACACGCAGAATTTTTTTGTCTGAGTTCCAATTATACAATGAAAAACTGATTTTGCCATGGGCAGGATTCGAACCTGGACCCTCCGAGTGAGAAGCGTTTGCTACTACCACTACACCACGGCGCTTAAATAGAACAAACTAATGTCGTTCGTATAAATAGGTTTGAACCCACGTTATAAAGCTTATTTGGAAACCAAGAGCCTTGAATTTTAGAAGAATAATATTATGAAATCGGTGGCAATCACGTCAACTTCATTTCCAGTTTCTGGTGCACATAAAGTGCTTAATACGTATTCCGTTAAGTTGGTGGTTGTAGATCTACATTGGAGAAATCCGTGCTGGTTTTGGGAAGCAATAGATTTACAATGGAAAAGCATTATGTCATAAATAAAGCTCTCGAAAAGTTTAGGACAGGAGAGCTTAGTTGGAAATATCGTCTTTTTCCAGGTTGAGGGAAATAATCCCAGGCTGATAGAAAGCTGAAGAGAGCTGTGAGAGGTTGGACAAGGTGCATTTCACATTTCTTTAAAAATATAGGGGGAAGATTATCAGGGCCAGGAGAATAATCATCGTTGAGGTTGCTCTAAAGTTATAAACACAAATTCCAAAGTTGTTTGTGGGTAGCTATTTAAGTAGGAAAAGTAAGAGTGATTTGGCTCTCCTGGGAATGGATGGCGAATGCTTGGCTAAAAAAAATTGCGAAGAGATTTGCAATAATTTGGGGATTGCCCGAGGACTTATCAAGAAAATTCAGATGTGATGGATAGTTATCCGATTTACTTTTAGTTTTGATGAACTGAAGGAATCGTTTGGGGTCGGAAATGAGTGTGTAGTTCATTCGGTTTAAATAGTTCCCATAGAGAGTTTGACAAAGTACAAAGAAACTTATCGGCGGCGTCAGAACGCGATTTTAAGTAAGTATACCAGAGCTTATTTGTTATGAAGAGAGCGCAACTCTTTATTACACCAGGGTGGTGAAGATGAGGGATTATTTTTGGGTAAAAAACGTACAGATTGGGAGAGACATTTGAAAATCTCGGCATAAAAGGATGTGAGAGCATTTCCAAGAGGATTAAGACCATTGTCATAGGTCAATGTAAGAGAAAGGGGAGGGTGGTAACTATCCAACTTAGAGAGAAGATGTGTACTTTCTAAAACGACGCAGTCGTATGAATCAGTGTCGAAGACTACGTCGAGTTGTCTTCCAATGTTATTGTTGACACCACTTCATTGAAACGGACCATAGTCTGTTTGACACTCGATTAAAAGATTTTCTTTATTAGAGGTGTGATTTGTTGCAGTATAGAAGGACTGCTCAGTTTGGGCCCACCTGAAAATATAACAACGTTGCGTCGTTGGGAGTATTAGCATTACAAATACATTCGATTGCATCAATAGCTAGCTGGTAACTTTGAATTGGTCGAGAGGGGCGAGTATAGCAGCAACAAATATATAGATTGCGCTTGCAAGTAGAAATTCTAGCGGAAACGAATTCAAATAATGCAGTGGACGATTTTTTAAAGGGTCTAGACTCGAGACGAGAGTGGATAGCTAGAGGTACACCGCGGCCATATAAATTCTCCTCTTTATGTAGACCATGGTCACGGTGTAGATCGACGTCTTGGGAAAATAATTCATTATTCTTAATATTAGGGGTGAGATTGGTTTCTGTGAGCGAAAAAATGTCGTAGGGCAGAATCTGTGAATTAAGATATACCATATAGCAGAAATCTTAGTACGTAATCCTCTAACGTTTTGATAATACAGGGACAGGTGGGTTAGAAGCGATGGTAGTTTTTGAAACTATGCCGTGTTCTCTGGAGGTGTAGTATGCGTTTGAAAAACGTATAAAAAGTTGACGCAGATTATTATGATTAGTGGGGAAACCATAGCATTGGTTTTCGTTATACCGTCGATACAGACAGAGTCTGGCTTATCATGTAGATAGGCGCGATATAAACGAACATTACCATATTATCTGCGGTGTCTTAATCGAGAGAGAACAGGTTAGAGGCAGGTCCTCATCCATTAAACTCATCTGATCTTAAGCCTAAAATGAGTGACGAACGGGACCACCTCCAAAGCTTCTAGTTATTATCTGCATTGGCAAAATACATAAATATCGCTATCATGGGCTTAGTCAAACAATTATGTTCTGACACTTGTTTCAATGTACTGAGACGAAGCGTTTGTATGAGGCAGTCGACTCAAGAATGAGGGAATCGACCTGAAGAAAAATAGGTGTGGTGGAAGGAAATTCTTCCGTCAACGTCTTAATCTCATTGCACATATTCATATAATCATACCCCACACTCGATCATTCTTCCATCTTATTAACTGAGCTCTCCATAGTTGTACACATTATGCAAAAAAAACAAAAAAAAAAACAGCGCATTTGTTGCTGTCAGAAGCCAATCGATATATCCATGCAATTCCTAACAAAGTTAAGAGCACTTGCAGCGATACCAGCGAGTATTTGCGATTTACAATCCATACATTGTGGACCGCTGGAAATTTGTCTAGGCCTAATATCTCAGTTGTTTGTGCCTCAAACATGGTCGTGGAACTGGAACTTGCTGCAGTAGAAAATGATGAGAAAGAATGGGTGTTCCTCACCACCAAGTTCCACCACAAGCCCTTTGCAAAAGAGGATGTGGAATGTGGCCTTCGAGAGGGAAGGAGCATGGATGCTGTGTCTGAAGGAGGTACAATGCTGAAAATTTAAGATGACACAACAGCAATTGGGTTTCAATGGAAATGATAAATAAGACGTCAAGAACAGTGAGTGTGGAAATAATTCGATGTTGCAATGGATCCAAACATTGTTGTGAATAGAATGCGTTTATCTCGTCTCAGACTCACAAGCGACAAATAGGTCTGCCGATCAATTAACCGCCAACCAAATTTCGAGTACATTGCGATCGAAAGTCAGTCCTCCTAATTTTGCAAAGACAAGAACAACTGCGAGGATATTTGACTTCAGAAGAGATCACAAAAAAATTTTCCGATCGAGTGTCCCGTAGTCTCTAAAAAGGTCCGAGATCACCGGCATTAAGTACTAATTATCCGTGATAGCGCTGACAGTAGAGATACGGCTTCTGATGTACAGAGGTTTGTCTTTGGTCAACACAACGAAACCCCTGGGCGACAAAGAGGAGCTTATCTCTTTTAAAAGACTCTAACTTCAAGGTGGAAGAGCAAGCGCCGAGGGATGCATGGCTAAGAGACTTCTGAGTCTCTAGTTTGCGAATTCGGATACCGGGCTTCCTCTGATTTAAATCCCCAGCCTTTCTCCCATCTTCCATCTTTCTCTATTACTCGTGGGAATCAAAATTGCTATACCAAAAGTTGTATAAAGTTCTAGGAATGCTCCCTGCATCAGCAACTGTCGATCGGACGTCTGTTCCGAATTCTGATTCAGAAATGAGAACAGGCGAAAGGAATATGTCCCTTCTGAGCGACTCAGACTCAGACACGTTGTGTGTAGACACAATCAGCATGCTATTATATGAGTTATGTGTAACATCCGTTAGCACGAAAGTAGCCGTGAATTCCGTGAACGTGCCACAAAAATCTACCGGCTAGACTGAGACCTTCGGAGAGGAGAAGTTTTAAATAAACTTTGAGACAAGGTGACTTAAGGGAACGTACTCTAGAGTTTCTCACTACGAAAGCCGAAAACAACGGTACAGAGTCCAAACGAACCCGATCCGATGACACCACTCCTCCGACGTCGGGAGCAAAGAGAGTCTAAACAAAGTTTTATATAGCAATGTACTGGGCAGTGTCATGATAGGTGTAATCCCGGAAGATATAAATCTCAGCTCCCCTAGTGTCGGGCAAATGGCTCAAATACAGGAGGGAATTGAAGAGGTGAAGCCGTCTTTTCACAGTTTTACAAACAGGGCTCCAATGAAGCCAATCGGTTGAGGAGTAATTTCTCAAAAAGCAAGGAGAAATGCGGTCTGAACGTGATGTTAGTGGAGGAGGATTCATTTCCGAAACCACACTTCATAAGGGGGCTCTTTTCGCATGACACCGGCCTAGCTAGGGGGACAATTATTGCGTCCTTGGTTTTACCAAACTCAGGTCTTAACACTACAATCTGGAGAGTCCTGCAAAGAGTGGAAGAAATAGATCTCGTCCGCATGAACTTTGATGTAAATGAGAGTGTGATGAAACGGCTAAACGACTTAAAAAGTCATGTTGCGTACCGTTTCAGTAAGCTGAAGCTCATTATAAAGATCTCGAACAAAACTGCCGCTACTTACACCACAACCAACACCAGTAGTCTGTCAAAGAAACTACAAACCACTTGAGGTCCACTTAGTTCCCAATAGACCCAAAAGTAGAGTTCCTATACCTCTACTGAGGACTCAAGCGCCAGAAGACGCAGTTCGTTCTGTGAAAGTGAAGCCAAAGGACCACTCCCTTGGCGATGTTCCTATACTGCCGAGAGGCGATAACAAACCGATCCGCATACGGAACCCCGCGTATAGCTGCAAACGATGATGACTGCACTTAACATATTGCAGGGTAATGTGCACCGTGCTGAAAGTGCCTCGTACCCCTTTAACCAACGATGTGCAAGAGATAACATTACCCTAGGACTAATTCAAGAACCCTTGGCTATCGAGGGTAAAATGTTTGGTCTCAGTAATAGTGAGCGAATATTAGAATTTGCGCGAGGAGATTTTAGACGAGGGCTGCTTTACTGATCAGTTCCAGGATTTAACACCAACGCTCTCGTGGCAGCGATCATCGCCCTACCTCACGGGAATGCATTGCTAGAGTTCGTGAGCGCCTCAGCCTATTTCCCCGGAGATATAGATGCGATTGGTCACGTTCAGGATGTACAGGATCTGATTGAATTATGTCACCGTCGCAATTGTCACCTTGTTCTTGGATGTGATACCAACGCCCATAACAGCATCTGGAGTAGCAGCGGCAACAACAAAAGGAGTGAGATACTTTCAAATTATTTTTGTAGCAAAAATCTACTTCCATGTAATAAGGGTAAAAAGCCCACTCTCATCACTTCTGTAAGAGAGGAGGTACTTTACCTCACCATCTCATCCCCTTTTCCTTATACTTTTATCAAGGATTGGCATGTGTCAGATGAGGCATCCATTTCGGACCAAGGATAAGGATCAATATAGGATGAAATATCAGGCAGGGCCAAACCAGATACTCGTATATGAAGAAACTCACCAACTGAAGTATTTTTCAAGAAAATTTCACAATCAAAGGTGACACATTCAATCCATTTCTACAGTCCATTGGGGGCGTGAATGAGGCAGCGGATCAACCAAATGAAGCCATTACATCATCAATTAAATGCAGTTGCAAATTGATACGTAATGTGATCAAAGGGTGTGTACCATGTGGGTCTATTGACTATCGACTTATGAATAATTACACGGGAATTGTTGTGTAAAGTACGAAATCGACTTCCAGGCACTCAGAAACAGTTTCGGCTAGAATCTGAGCCAGGAATGGAATGTAGGCCGGTCTTCAGAGATGGATATAAAAACGATCTAGAATGACGCGTTGGTGTATGGGAGAGGACTAATTTAAATTGCATTCCCCGTCAGGAGGGTCTGAATTCTAAGGGGAAATATGCCAATGAACTTGGTAGAGGGCGAAATACATATGGGTACATGTCTGCGTCGGTAGCTATAGCCAATCTGCACTTATGGTCTCGCCAAATCCTCTCATTACTTGCCAAGCTAGCACGCTCGCATCAGGCTGCAGATATTCATTGCTGGTATAGCCATTTTACCATTGAAGCGTTGACCTAGATTCTACGAAGGACTTAACAATTTAAGTTAAGTCGTACTCGGTGTCCTTACAATGCACGAGTTCTTTGTCTGAGTTCCCTGTACCGACAGAAAAAAAAACCCGATGAGGATAGCTGACGGACCCAAAAGCGGCTCGAATCACTACGAGTGCGAATATCACAGACAAAACGGTGTCAAATAAGACCACAAATTTTTGACGTTGAATAATTACAAGAGTTCTACGAGCAGAAAAGAAGGGAAGAGCACATGCTTCTCTGAAAGAAAATAAAAGAGCGCGGGACTGAGAAAATGGAGAGATGTCAATGCAGAAAATTTTATCAGAAATATGGACCAGTAGTAGAGTCGCAGTCAGAGCTGAGAATATGGAAAGAATACATCCGCATATGATGCTTAAAATATCGCCGTCATGAAGGAATGTATCACTCATTCTGGACGAAGTTGACAGCTAATTTCTAATAAAGCCACTGGCGCAGATGGACTGCCATCTACCCTACTTAAAGCAGCTTGATATAATCAGGCTGAAAACCTGCACCGCATCTTAAATATGGTCATAGGAATGTAAGTCCGAAGAAAAAGGTTTCTTTTTGCTGGTGTCAAGTCTATAGGAACAACTCTCCTAAACATCATCCATAAGATCTTCTCCGACATAGTATGTGAACATCTGAAACCATTAATGAACAGCCTGGTTGGTCCGTACCAGAAAAACACTTTGAAAAAATCCAGCAATTTCAGATAGACATTCTCGATCTATTTGGCGACTTCTAGCACGACATAGGGACGAGTTCTACAACACCCCGGCTAGTTTTGACATCCTTTCCAAATTTGCAAGATTCTGCAAGATGACTATAGAGAATTCTTGCTATTCAATCAAGATTGTTAATGAATAAACCGAGACCTCCAATGTCAAGAAGAGAAAGGGACAATGTGCGTTTTTAGCATCGCCTAAGTGTCCGCACAGTTACCAGGGTACGCGTACGAAATTCATCATGAAGCTTTCGTAAATATTGAGGCGGAGCAGCCGAAATAAGTCTAACGGTAAAGGAGGCCAAAACATAGTACCACTATTTTCACCACCTCCATGCTCCATCGCCCTTCTAACTTTTAACCGGAACACCCGTCTTGCTATGAATGCTCATCAGTATAATTTAGCCCACTTTCGGGCGTACCCTGAAATATCGAGATTCGTTCCTAAGCCGTACAACTCGCCAATGGAATGCCCTGCCAAGCTCTTTATTTCCTAGTCACTACATATAACTTGCAAACATTTAAAACCAACGCACATCGGTATCTCTTTTTTTTCCCTCCCTAGCTTCCCCTCGCCAACGCTATGTGCAAACATCTTAAGGGTACACAAAATCCCTTGTGCGCGCGCCAATTATATAAAAAAAAATCATACTGCCATCAGAAAATTACGCATACCAGCCACGGCTTGACCGGCACATCTCCATTTCCAGTTATAACTTCCAGGTAGTTAAGGACTTTAATTCCTTTGCCTCCACAGTACGCTGCTATTTCTTTGGGCTCACCAAGCAATTGTGTAAGACCAATATGCCTTTATACCATATAAGACCCAAATCATTCCAATCCCTGCTCCATGGCGCAGCGGCCTGCTGCTTGTCGAAAACGGGTAAGAAGGCCCTTTCGAGTGAAGATTCTTCCTGTAATTTTCATTCTTGTTTGTGTTGACCGGGAATAGAGCAGAAGTTTCAACCACGCTCTGTATGTCGACATCGGTTTAGGAGGTGTCTAAGGTATCTAACTTCTGAGCTGGCTAGACCATATTGAGCGAATGGAAAGAACAACTCCGATCTAAAGAATCTTCGAGTCTAACTCCGACGGACGGAGCAGAGGAAGACGATCGGACCTAAAGTGGCGTACGCAACTAAAAGGAGATCTCAACCAACTTTAAATGCGGCATTGCGGAGAGGCTGAGAGGCCATCTAAGTAGGTAATTAAGTGCATGAATATGGAACTAGAATTCGCCGTGTTGTGAATATTTTTTTTCAATTTTGACCTGTCAGAACCAGCAAGACCTTGTATTTGTTAGAAGGCTGGTGATTAAATAGTCGTTACAGTTCAAGGAGCCTCATTTTTTGTGCATCAGACAAACAATGCTTAAGTTCCAGGCATAGCTTCCTCAATGAAATCGTGGAAACGAGTTGGTGTATGCTCTCTTGTTATGCTTACGTTTAGATAGTTTTCTTCACTTCATGTCGGGTGGGCCCATCGCCCAAGTTAAATAGTTTATTCTGCTTAAGATCGGAGTTTGTGTGATTGCCGCCGTTGAACAGTCTGCAAAAGTGTTTTTCTCATGTCCTCAGAATCGACTGTGATTCAACCTTTTAATTTCTCTGTTCGTCTCTACCGGTTTCTCTCTGAGTTTTGTTGCCTTGAAACATTCTCGTGCTACTTTTTTTTTTCCTTCTCCTTTACCCGTGGACCGCATGAACCCGTCTGGTTGTTCTATGAAGCCCCGGTTAAGATGCAATATGCATGCCTAAAGTCGCAAAACTGAAACAATAGAAGACTTTTCTTAGTCTTTCTCGCTGCATCCATTGTGATGTTTTCACATCTACTGCAAGATGCGCGATAATTAATCGGCTGAGGCTCCAAGGACCTCACCCAATATTGAAGCCATTCAAATTTATTCTCTGTCTTATTACTTATCAATTGCTTTACTATGCTGTGTCTATAGAAGGTTGTGCAAGAAGTCACATCTGGAATCACCTAAATTTCCACTGATACTTTGGCTATTATTTAAAAATTTCGTAAAAAAAAGAAAACTTTGCTGTTTCCAAACTTTAAGCAATCTTAAGCTTTTAAAGTGACTTATCTTTAATAGCATGCATGTTCGGAGAACCATTTCATATATAAGTAACCCAAACTAAAGTATTTTCATTTCCATTCGAATTGAGTGAAAAACACACACCCAGTAGTCCATATTGGGAAAAAGGACGAAAATAAAATACATCGTTATAGCAATGCACGTACAAATGGTTCTCAATTGAATTGTACATACCTAACTCCGCACACCGGTCCAATTTAAATTTTCAATTCTAAAATAAAATGTAATAATATTTGCACCTGAAGCTGCAGTTACGGGTTAATGCTCCGGTGGGACGACTGTGGCACGGTGAGACTGGTTACGTATGGATAATGGCCCATTGTGTTGGGGTAAAATCCAATTTGGCTTTGATGAATGTTGAGAGGTGATAAGAGAACGACTTCCTAACAATGTCAGAAATATATTTTCGTAGAGAGAATTTTCTTCCCTCGTCCTCGTCAATTTAACAATTCGAAATCACATTTGCTGGTTCGACATATTATTAGTCTGAGGTAATGTGGAGACATTGGCTTCTGTATGCTTCTTGCAGAAAACTAGAAATAGAATTGAATTGAATATATCGTACTTACGTGTACAGGAGACGTGTACATTGGGAAGCTCAGACGTCGTGACTTCACATTTGTACAACCCTGGCTGGATGTAATCGGACATTTCTTCATCATTTCGACTTTCTTCCGGTTGGTGTCAACAACCGCGGCAGACATTTTCATCATCATCAGCAGATATTCTGAGTCTATACTTAACTTACGATGGGCTTACAATCCCGGCTGGACATCAACTTTAAAGCCTTTCCTACTTTACCGCAAGCTAGCTGCCTCCAATTTTTTCCCCGTCGGAAAAGCACACTTAGGGAAAGAACTAGTCCATTGTACTCCTAATATGTTTCTTTTATTCAAATTTCTCAGTCTTTTGAATAGCGATCAGTAAACGCTTTAGTGCTAAGTGCCTACAGTACCAGTGTCCACAATATCAGCACTGAGTACTTGCACCCTGATGCAACACAAGGCTAGACTCTCACAGAGAAAGACCATTCCTGTGTCGTCAGTACTCAAACAAGCGGCGAAGAATGTTGTTTTTATGCATCAACATCACGTCACGAGCGACTAGAGTCTATCATACTCATATGAATGCAACCGTAAATGGAAGCCCTAACAGAGAATGCAGGCCGTCCTAACGTTGCTTCGGGTCCTGAAAACTCCAGAGCCCGAGCGATTTCATTTGATATCTGGGACATAAACAAGACTCAGTGAATTCAGCCTTCCGATTACGTTCAGTGAAGTCTTGCATTCTGAAACAAGCTTTTGAGCTTGTAAGAGATTCAACAAGGCTCTAAGCATAGCTTGGCTGCCACTTCACGGATTATTCACAATATAGTTCGTTGCCGTCAGGATTGCGTTTATCTCCGCTTAAAAGACAGACACAAGTTTTGCTAACCAGAAGTGAAGTCCAACGCTGTCGTCCTCCGGAAAGACACCAGCGCCGCATCCTAAATCGGTTTTGCAGCCATCCATTGAAGGTCCGACTACATTCCCTTTCTGGCTCAGATTCTGGCCGCAACTAGTCTTGAGCATAGGCCAGTCAATTTCGTACGTTCGCATAAATAGGAGTTCTGGTGTCATTATCCATATGTCAAGAGTCAAAAGACAGTCGGCGCGCAGCGTCATCAAAACTGAACTTCCCTTTAAACGGAGGATCTCTTTGAAAGCGCAGCGCGTGGTATGAATATGAAGGGGATGGGGATTCACCAGTGCGTCTAGAGCAGAGCGCCAGGCAGTCTGATAAAGGCAGCAGCGACATATTTTCGTGAAAGCTTGTTCTTCCAGAACGTCAGATCCTCGGTGACAGGCCCATGTCTTGCCAAAAGTTCTCCTGCTCTGCCATAAAGCTGTTGCAGTTCTTGGGCGTGACATATTTAGTCCAACGAAGTTTCTTATTAAGGATGAAAATGCCCAGATTTTGGATCACTAAAATAGGGAATACATTCGCAAAGCGGGTTTGGGCACATGGAGCTCGACCGTTCTCTACATGGCCTTCAACACGAAAGAAACCGGTCCGATAGGACTGAAACCCTTTTCGAGCGTGTAGTCTTTATTAATTTGCTGGCTACGCTCGCCAGCACTTCGGTGAAGAATTTTTTCAGAGTTACTAGCTACTGGTCTATCAAAGGAAGCAAGCGCGTCCACAACCTGTGCAAGATAAAAGCTACGCCGTGATGTATTATTTAGCTCACTTGCGGCTACGTTAATAGGATCTGGTTTTGTGAGTTGGTTCTGATTAGGATACCTGGGAAGTGAGTCATAAGGATGAGACAGAGAGTTTCTGATTTGACTTATTGTAGGTGGCATTATATTTTATGGGTGATTCCAGCCTCGCTGATTTTGCGATTTTGGAGGCCCTTTTGAGTTTCGATACTTTGTATAAGAGACACTCTTCGAAATTTCAATCAGCCTCTTATATTCCTTTTGGTTCGATCTTTGTGGTTTCTTTATGCAGTTCCTTCAGACCTGCGTTCAATCCTGGAACAGGCGATCTGAACGATGGTTTCCTGGCTATATATGTCAGTTCAAAGCAATTGGTTAGATCACCGTTCTGTTTCTAAACGGCTTCCTCTAGATCTGCATTGTTCTGTGCCAGCTGTTTTCAGTGGATTCTTTCAGCAAAGCATTTGGTGGTCCTTTGGCATGAGTTGAAGATATCTAAGATATGCTACAGGAAACACACCATCGTTACTCGCATGCGTAGTATGCATCCAGTGTCTATCAAGAGATGTATTTTCTACCATCTGGTAGTTCAAAGATGTACAGCAATTCGAAGAATCACCTCCAGAAACATCTGTAGTCACCAAAAATGTTTCATAGTTGTACACTCATGGAATTGTATTTCAACTCAATCGAGAAATCCAATTAAACTCTTCCCTAGCATGTCGTCTACTCCACTAACCTACTTCACAGTAAAGCCCCGCATTCATTCTGTTAAGACTCTAATAAATTGAAGTATACATAATTCCATTTTGTTATGTCGATCAATTCTTGTGACATTACACCAGTTAAATTGTAAAATTGAAAATGCGTAAGGGCTATCCATTTTCTGGAATTAAAACACCTCCACCAATTGCTACACCCAACATCCCGTACTCAATTCACAGTCAATAACAACAAAAATTCCCGATGGCACAATTTCCAACAGCAAAACTAACAACCCAAATCAAATTGCAGATTGAAACATGCTACCATGGAGCCATGGAAGGAACCATCGAATCATTGAACCATTGAACCATTCAGCCAAATTGAAACCTAAGTACACGATGCAGGATTTCGATTTGATAACATTTATGTTTTGTTTGGCATGTTCGAGAGACGGAGTAAGACTACGAGCACTGGGTAGCGAGGAAGCAACCCTCGATCGTACTTAAACTTGTATAACTTTTTAGTCACATGAAATGGTGGTGCTTGTAGTATACCGGAAATTGGAAAATCTATCCCTCAACCCCCGACTAAAGGTAGGTAGAAAACGTGCCTCATAACAGAGCACGGAGCACGGAGCACCATAGTATAGTTTTGGTTTCACTTCGTTGTGCTTGGCGAGGGAGCGGTCTAAAACCCTTCCTTCAAAGTAGGGATTCCAGATCTAGCCAACGAAGTAAAGAATGAAATACTCGTATCCGTACTCCTGCTTGGATTTGGTTTATTACTTTCTTCTTTTTTTTCGTCGTCTCTCTCCCTCCTTCGTCTACTCAACTCTGTTGCAGTGTAATTCCTAATCAAAATCACATTTTCTTTTCTACGAGTATCCTTGAAAGTTTTGATATTTAATGTTTGCAGTTTTCCAAAGTATCTGCGAGTACAGCGCTATTACTCCACACCGCATATGAAGAATAGAAAATGGGCAATGCTAATGGAATTTTTGATTGTAGTTCTTTACGGATTTCAGAGTTGTTTTCCTTTTTTTTTTGTTCCTTCTTCCAACATAATACGAGTATATACGTTGAGGGAGTAGTTTGGGTAGTCTGTTTCAGGTATTTATAGCTTGGGAGGAGAAGTACCAAGAACCATTAATCTGGCGCCCAACATGGGACTGAGGTAGGAATAAATATGGTTCTACCTACGCTAATGCTACTCTTAACTAAGTTAATTGAGGGGATTTTTTCCTTTCAGTTGCTTACCAAATAAATGCGGTATTACTCTCAGAGTGATGATAATTTATGCGACTACACGGACAGTGAGACAGGTGTGCTATGGAATTTAAAATCAAAGTGAAAACGGTCGGGGAAAAAAACGAAACAAAAATCCCAGAACGCCTGAAATGTGGAAAGATTCAGCTACTCGTAATTCAGTGGTATGAGCCCTGGCCTAAGGCTCTTCTTGTTGACAGGATAAATTTCTTAAGTATGTGCAGAGACAGATACTGTTGAATGCACGAAATTAGGTTTTAATTCCCTAACATGGCAGTGATGGCAGGTTTTGTACTTTTTACAAATAAATGTTCCATTTCACTAATTGGATGTCATGAAATTGGAAAAATACTCTATTAAGGACACATGACCCTCCAAGGATGACTATTCCTTCAGCAATTGTTGACTGAAGCAGGCTCTCGTCTTCTTTAATACATTGATTGATAGAAATGCCCCATCATACAGGGTTTTCAATAGATGCGCTTTAATTTATTTTTTAAATAAACGGATGTGTATCCATATATATACATATTCTAGCTTCTGCCCGCGTTTTCGTCTGCGAAGGATTAGTACTTCGAGTATCCTATTTTCTTTTCCTAGGTCCCCTCTACATATGTTTATACCACAATTCATCAAAATTGATTCTGCTGTTTAGGTGTGAAGGCGTAATGGGCAGACAGGGTTACTTTGACAGGCCCTTGTTCTATGCAATGTATCGGAAATTTTGCGATGTAGAAACGCATGAGCATGCTACGTAGAGCTGACCGTGGGAAAAACATGGCGTGTCTAAATGTATTCCTGCTACCTTTAATGTTTGACCCTGTGATTTATTGACAGTCATTGCAAATGCAACTTTTAATGGGAACTGCAGATCCTTAAAACTAAATGGTAAGTCAGTAAGTAAATAAGTCTCCCTTGGCTTTGTCAGTTAAGATTGTGACCTTCACAATATTCCTTCCTAGTTCTGTGACTCGCAATCGAGTATCGTTGCATAATCCTGGAGCGTTTAAGTTGCGCATTAATAAAACGGCTATACCTACTTTTAATTCCAATTTATGGGATGGCACCCCGGATAACTTCAAAAAGTTTGGGAATTCCACGGATGTACACTGATGTAGACTACTTTATACCCGGAATCGGATGTACTGGCTTCTCACGCTTTTTTTAAGTTCCCCGAGGTCTACATAAATTCATATATCGTCTTTCTTTGGCACAATAACCATTGGTGCACACCACTCTGTAGCCTTTTCGACAAAAGCTATGACCCTCTTCTTCCCTCAAATGTACGGGCACTATCCTTGCGAGATTGCAAATGACTCTACGTTGGGCTTTAACTCGATTGTGTGCCGTTATTTGATTGATCCTAAACCCTCGAAAATAATATCTCTGAATTCATCCACCCAGTCCCTTGCATAAACTTTAAAACATTTTTTTATCAGCCCTAATTTTTCTATTCCTGTTTTTCTTAATAACAGTGTTATTGGGTCTTTTATAATGTAAACCACTTTTTCCATATCTTGGTGTCTATACTTTAAGGAAGTCGTAGCTTTTTCGAACGTTTTAATTTTCCGTCATATACCGTACAATTTTGTTGCCGTTTTTTCTACATTTAAGTGTTTCACGTTGGCTACGATTGACCAAGGCACCAAAAGTGACGCCTCTAATGTTCTTAGAGTATGTGGTTGGAGATGGCACACTATTTTAGCAGTAGCGGGGCACACTTGCGGTTGCACTGCGTTCGTTCGTCGGAGGGGTGGGATCTTGCTGCTCTTGACTGGAACTGGAACTTGACTGAATTATCGTGACGTAAAGTAAAAACAAACAAAGGTAAAAGAATTGGAAAACATAGTGTTACTGTGAACATGATTACGAACATGAACCAAAAACTTATTGCAGTGATTTAGGTATTTGAACAGTCGAAGGTGCCCTCCCACAGCAACTGACTTCGTTATCTGCACCGTAACCATTCCTTTCCTAAATTTCTTTTGGAACAGTCCCTATCTCCTATTCTCAAACACCTTTCTACACCTTTGTGCACAAATTTCAGGAGCATATGGATGTTGCGTATATGTTTTTGATTTTCATTCAGCAATATAGGGTTTTCCAATAGGGACTTGACAACTTTGAATTTAATTTGTGAACGCACTCTTTCACTAATCATCAAACTGTCACTGTCAATTTATTCAGTAAGCTCAACATTTTCATCATGGTAAAGTACACGAACGAGCAACGTCTGCAAATTATAAAAATTTTCTACCGAAATTCGGAGTCGGTGACTGCAACTTTAAGAGCGTTAACTCCAATTTTCGGTCGTAATTCTCGCCCTAGTAGATAGGCAATAACAAGTTTAGTGCAAAAATTTGAGTCTACATATTCGTTGTGTGATGTTGCCGTGTCACTGAGACAACGGGTTGGTCGAACTGTCAAAAATATCGCTGCCGTTCAGGCGTCCGTAGCAAACGATCCAAATCAGTCAATTCCACGGCGTTCTCAAGAATTGGGCATCGCTCAGACCACATTATGGCGTATTTTGCGTAAGAATCTTGGCTTACACCCATACAAGATCAAGCTGACTCAAGAATTGAAGCCGATGGACCATTTGAAGCGACGTACGTTCTCCGATTGGGTTCTGGAGAAGATGCGCCAAGATGATGAATTTCATCGCAAAATCATCTTCAGTGACGAAGCTCATTTTTGGCTCAATGGGTTCGTCAATAAGCAAAATATGCATTATTGGTCGGGTGAAAATCCATATGTGCTTCATGAATCACCACTTCATCCACAAAAAATAACTGTTTGGTGCGGTTTGCATGCCGGCGGCGTTATTGGGCCATATTTTTTCGTCGACGATAACGATCGTCACGTTACTGTGAATGGTCAGCGTTATCGCGCCATGATCACCGATTATTTTTGGCCCGAATTAGATGATATGGACTTGGACGACATGTGGTTCCAACAGGATGATGCCACAAGCCACACAGCACACGCTACAATCGATTTATTGAAGAGTAAGTATGGTGAGCGTGTTATCTCAAGAAATGGGCCAGTCGATTGGCCGCCTCGTTCGTGCAATTTAAGACCGCTTGACTATTTTCTGTGGGGCTGCCAATGACTTAGGTTTATGCCAACACGCCGACGACGTTGGAAGAGCTCAGAGCCAACGTTGAACGCGAAATAGCGGCCGTTGTCTTTTAACGTTTTTTGTATTCATCAATCTTATCACTGCTAAGCACTAAGAGGTGAAATTGGTTTCAAGTGGCTTTATAGATTTTTATTATTTTGTTTTTTGTTGTCGTCATATATTTGAACTCTTATTCGATGGCCAATTGCTGTTTTTTTTTTCTTTTCATCCATGCACATACATACATATGTACTTAGGTTATGTGCTCAAGATGCTTAACATATCTTGGGGCATGCACATGAGCAATTGGAGGTTATTTTGAAACCAGTGGGTTAGTTTTTCGCACAGTGGTCTTTACGAACCTTCCACAAATGAAAATGACCCTATTGGAACCTTGAAAATTCAGTACAAAAGTCAACGTGTCTGCGAAATTGATTAGCATATATGTAGGAAATGATTTTAAACACAAGTGATATATAAAAAGTGATAGATTCATTACATACATTTTACAGAAATTTTATGAACATAACGAAACAATTATTTGCTCGCGAACCGCTGAGCCGCATCCGACTGTGCGCTATTGCACTGCGATGAAGACTTCCTCTTTGTTTATGCCGTCTGCCCTTTATATCCAGTCCCAAATGCCCATGGAACTCAACACATTATAGGGCCCATACACTACGCAGACACGTCTGCACAGACCGCGACAAACATATGTAGTGTATGGGCCCTATTATGGCGAGTCCACAGTTTTAACCCCAGACTTAGCACTATCCAACCACCGCATATCACAATCACGGCGACTATTACCTTTAGTGGAGTCATTATATCACGAAGATAATATTGACCACATCACCATTCTATTTCATGCCTTTATTTATAGGTCACAACTCATTCATGGCGAATATAAATAATATTACCTCCGTGACTCAACGAGAGTAAATAGACCCCAAACGACTGGGTCAAATGTAAACAACCTAGTCGACGACGACTCATACTACTAACAAGAGTAAACAAACCCTGAACAACTGTCTCGGTGTAAACAAATGCGCGACACTCATGCTGCTGAAATTGGAGATCAATTATATCGGGCGCAGCTCAGCGATCGATGATCTGAAACTACTTTAAGACTTACCTAATGGGTTATTTAATAGGATGTTGTGATCGTGAATGAAAGACACTTTTTAATTACTGAGAACACTTTATTATTTAAGTAATTTGGCTACATATTTCAGGGTAGTGGCCTGTTTGGCTTAGAAGGTTCAATTGAGAGAAAACCCCGGTTCAAGTCTATTACATTCTTTACTAAACGGAATACAGTACATAAAGAGATGATCATACGATTTCGTTGACTTAGTACATAATATACATAATGTAAAATCATAGGGTAAACGTACATATGTTACATAGGATACTTAATTGAATAACTTAGAAATTCTACATATACGAGTATATGTTCACCCAGTAACACAAAATTCTTACCTTCTCTTTTTTTTTTTTTTCCAAGGGCACATGTGATGTGAGGCAAAGCTATGAACTCCACTGGTACTTATGGCTTAAATCCATTACTGTGCCAAAGCAAAAAAAAAGGTAAAAGAAATGCTGAGAGGCTTGGCTAGAATTTTATAAAATAATTAAAATTCACTCACTAGCTGATCTTAACCACAATTTAAAAAAGCGTGGTTCAAGTATGGGAATAACAAAAAAAAAATTTGACTTACGCAGCAGATGTCCAAGCAATGAAAGGCAGGTTAAAAGAAAAAAAGGGAAGAGGGAGATATTGCAGTGCCTTAAATACTCTGCGGTGTGTTAAGGGAATTTAGCCGAAGACACCAATTGGTATAATACAATAGTTGCGTTCACGCTAATAAGCTGGTGATGTTTGATGTTTGATGTTTGAGCGAACTGTTATACGTTGGAGAAAACTGATTTGAAGTACAATCTTAAGTTGAAAGCAAGATTTGAATAAAAATAATTTGTGCACGGATCACGCTACAAAATCGTAGATTTCAAAGTCATTTACTTTCTTTGAAAGGCACGTAGAACTTTGATCCCATAATTCTCTGCTAATTAAAAAAATTAACTAAACACAAGTCGACCCAGGGCCCTGACGTATCGCATTAATATCTTGCCAAAATCACTTCCGCAAATCTTTAGCGCAGTAAGTTCCAATCGTTTTTCCATCCATGTTTTCTATGTCATACATGGAGTTTCCAAATGGCTTCACTACTTTGCATCTTATGAACTTAGAACATAATTTGGAATTAATTTGCTTAATTTGACGTATTGCTCAATGTAAAGTTTCTTCTGTATAAAATTTCTCCGGCATTAAACGATCTCTTTGACCTACGAAGATTATAGGTTTTGCCTTTTTTATTCATAAGAAGTTTTGTTTTGATGTTATCTCTCACTTTCTCTCGTGGTGAGGTGGTAGACATTTCATATCTCCATCTCCAAGAGCGTTCAAATTCCGTAACAATTTGTATACACTTGCATGAGTGCACATGTGTTGACCGTAAAGAGAAAAATATGGAGTTGTGCCTGTGGATTGATGAACAGAAGTACACAAAGCCTGCTGGATTTCGGAAAGACGCCTATCCCAGTCCTTTCGATCTTTGCGAAGATACATCCTGATTCCAACTAAAATGGACTGTTTTACTCTTTCCGACGCATTAACTTGCGGAGAGTAGACTGCATTTTGGATATGAATGCATCCGTATTTTGCAAGAAATTGCTGAATTGCCTTGGATGTGAATTGTTGACCACTATGACTATGAATAAACTCTGGCACACCAAACTGGTGGAATACGTTTTGTCCTAAATATTCAACTATTGCGCTGGTGTTGGCTTTTTGCATTGCTTTTAGTAGAATAGACTTTGAAAAGCCATCTAGTACGACGAAAATGAATGCGTTTCCTCTTTTCGATCTTGGATAAGGTCCCATGAAATCTATGTAAAATTTCATTACGAGATCCCATCGGAGGTCTTAATGTCATATTAGGCAATTTATTTCCTTTACATTTTAGGCAGTTGCGAATAAAATTGCTCACAATTGCTGGTTTGTCACATTTGGCCAAAAGTAATGTTCTTGAATCTTTGAAAGTGTTTTCAGCATTCCTCCGTGGGAACAGTTTGGAGGCTGGTGACATATTTCTATCACAGACTGTGTTAATTTTTCAGATACTCACAACTTCCATTGGAATTCCGAAAACTGGTTATTTTCGTCTTTCTGAGCTAACTTTTTGAAAACAACTCCACTTGTTCTGATTAGTCACAATCTTTTCTATGAGATTTCGGTATTCAGGTGTCTTAAATTCTGTTGAATCAAGATCGATGCAAAAGGAAGTAGTAGCAACGTTAGATAGTTCTTCATTGAAAGCGCGGAAAAGTGCATCCGGGACAATATTATGTGCCCCCTTTTTTATGTTGGATGTCAAAGGAGAAAGCTTGAAGTTTCAGCGACCAGCGAGCTAATCTTCCACTTAAATCAGCCATTTAAGGCTGGCGTGATATGTCACGATGGTAAAAGATGACAGTTCAATGTATGGACGAAACTCCTTAACAGCCTGCACAGCCACATAGCACTCCTGTTGAGTCACGCTATACTCACTCTGACATTTGTTAAGTTTTTCGGAGAAGAATGCTATCGGCTTTCCATTATTCTCATCATCGTATTGAAAAAGAACACCATCTATACCACAACTGGATGAATCACATTAGATAATAAACCTTTTTGTGAAATCAGGATTTGATAAAAGTGGAGCTGAGATAAGGGCTACTTTCAGAGCTTCAAAGGACCTTATGGCATCGGGAGTCATAGCAAATGTTTTGCTTTTCTTAAGGGTGTCCGTAAGTGGACCCGCAATCGCAGGAAAATTCCGAATGAATGTTCTGTGCCAACCATATATGCCAAGAAATCTTCGCACCTGCAGCACAGATATTGGCACTGGAAAATCTTTGCTTGCAGACACCTTCTTAGGGTCTGGTTTTATACGATCCCTTCCGAAGAACGAACGCAGTGCAACCGCAAACGTGCCCGCTGCTGCAACAAAAGTGTGCCATCACCAACCACACAATCTGAGAACATTACACGTCGGCGCCTGTGTCGTTTTTTTTTTTGTCCCCTAGTCACAACCCCACAGACCACTTATCTGATACCTTTTCTACAAATTACTCTCCTTGCTGCCTGTCTTTATTTTCTGTAACTGCACATACCCCCATCGTCTTACAGGCCCTTGAGTAATGATCATTTTTCTTACAATTTTTGCAATCACTATTTCTCGCCGGAGACTTATTATAATTGTTGTGTTCATACCCACACCGCATGCCTTTATCCGATGATGCCGAAGTGAAGTGATCGCTTTCTTTAAGGTGAGACCGGGATCTAATTGAAGTCTATCGCTTAACTCCTCGCCTTTCATGCCTACTACCAAACTCAAATCTCCTTATCCATTTCTCCCAATCTGTTGCGACGAATGTGAATTCCTCTGGAGCGGCTACAGCTAGTTGCATTCTGGGTATTGCTTGCGTTGCTAAAGGGGTTTTGGTGTCTCGAATTGTAGTGGCCTTTTCATCGGTGCTCATAGTATGCGCATACATACATATGTATTTATATGTGCGGGTTGAAAATTGTTAGTTACCTTTTCAATTGAAATGTGTATGCCTCTTTCCTTTTAATTTGTTTCTCCTTTTATTTTTCCGGTTGTGGGACGTGTGAGGGGGTATTTTTTCCTTGTCTCTTTCGTTTTTCTTCTGAGTTTATGTTTTTACTTTGCCGCTGCCACCATGTTTTATGTCTTACGAACAGGAAAGGAATGAATCCAATTTATTGTCTCTGATTACATACAATGCTAATAACAAATGACATATTGTGTATCAAAATGTGCAAATGATGAGTGATGCCAGTACAACAGATAATTTAAAATTAAACAGCCTTCTTCTTCTTGGCCTTATGGCTAAGATCAGATCCATATATATAATTGACAGCATTACTTATGAAATATAACAACATTCAAATGCCGTACACGGATCCGCTGTCATGAATTGATGCGCCGGACTCAATTTTCTTGACTTTACACATACTCGTAAATGTGTACATTCCAGTAATTCGAATGTTCTCTTTCGAGTTGTCTTAAGTTTCTGGCTTTTTGGCATAGACTTGAGACTTAATGTAGTCCCAAAGAAAGAAGTAAAAAATTGATCGGCCATGGAAGCGTCCATGATGCAGGAATAGAAGGCTGTGGCATACTCGTGGTTGCTTGGGTTTACCTCGTCGGAATGAGTGCTGATTTCTTCCATCCGAGCGCGCGAGAGAGTATCGGGCTCTACGTTCAGAGTACCTTTTATAGGTTTGACCTCGTCGAGGTCTTCATTCAATATGGCCAAGCGTGAGTGGTTATTATAGTAAAGTGAATATAGGCCCTTAACTTCTTCAATGTCAACACGGCTCTGTAACGCTATAATTCCTTTTTACAGAATTAAGCTTCTGCGGCATAAAGTCTTTCGGTCGTTCGTTTTTCTCCGCGCCCACTTAGAATAACATACTGCCCACTCATGGAAGTGGAAGCTTCACATTATGTCTAGCTATTGGAGGTTCTGAATTTGAGGACGAGAGAAGGGCCCCAAGAAAGAGTAGGGACACATTTTTCTAGAAGCGTATGGGAAACCACCGGAATATGCGAAACAATGCCGAATGGCGAAACAGGAGTGCATGTCCTACACCACAAGTCGTCAAGAATGAGCTTCTATGAGCAGGGGTCCCCGATGTCACCACAAGACACTTGTGTCCACCGAATTGGGTAATATGAAGAATACGAACATAGCGAAAGGCATACATACAAAAACAATGATATGACGAGCTGTATCGAATGATCAAATTAGGGTTAATCGAAGAAAGTGATGGTGCCTGGGGTTCGCCCGAAATCTAAATAAGAAAACTGGACAAGAGCAGACTACGAATAAACTCACGGAAGGTCAACGCAGTGACTAACAAATTTGGTTAACCAAGCCGCCTACAAGGTACCGAATAGTATAGTATAACTCTGGTCTAGGCTTAAAAGATTCTTCTGGAAACCAAAGCAAGTGAGAAGACAGCGACCAATTTACGCTCATGTCGTGTGGACTGTATAACACAGCCCGGAGAATGCGTCAGATTATGTACAAAGTCATTCACCATTGGTTGAAGGAGAATTCGACTTCGATGACTTCTTGGTTTATTCTTGGGATTTCGAATCTCATGCCAAAGTACTACTCGAGGTGGTCAAGTGTCGAAAAAGAAAATTCTGATACGGCGAAATTGATTATTTTCTACATATATATCGTCGGCTATTCAAGTCGATAGAGAAACTTCCAGTACCAAAGCCTCTTAAGCAACTCCGTCGGTTTTTACAGATGATAGGGTGTTATAGGGAATTTTTACTGAATTCCGTCAGACTATGCAAGTCAATACAGACAGAAAATATCTGGACTTTAACAGTCGATTTTACATATGACGCACGCTTATACTACCGGCGTGGCTTCTGTGCTATTCCAAGTGGATGAGGGGAAAAATGAGACAGATGAGATTCATATTTCACAAGTTTAATTCTGCACAAAGGAATTATAGGCAAAGAGAGCAGGAATGCTTATTAGCTTAAATACAACAAATCTGTTGGGACTGATGGCTTATCGGCCGAGCTACGTATTCAAAGCTGCCGGAAGTGACCTTGTGGAGAGCATACACCAACTTATTTCTCAGATATGGTAAGAAGAGTGTATGCTTGATAATTGGAATCGCAGCATTACTCCTTCCACTGGGCCAATTATAGAAATATGAGTATAAGTATCCTAGACATTGCGTAAAAGATCTTATATCTACCATAATGTGTTACCGTCTGAAACCTTTCATCAACAACCTGATTAGTCCCTATCAGTATGGGTTCTGGCCAGGAAAGCTCACAATCGATATCCACAATTTTCACACTCCGGCCGATTTGAGAATCGACACACACAATTCTTTTACCATCGCCATCCCCGGTGGTTTTGAGAGAAAAATTCTTCGTAAGATATTCGACAAACTAAAGGATCTGTAAGGCGACATCGACTTAGCCAAAAAACTGCACTTAAATCGCCTGAATGGTCATCAATGCTCCGGCCCGCAGAGACTTCAAATGTAACGCGAAAGGATAACGCAGTAGAGAAAGATCTCGTCTCAGGTAACGCGTACAGGTAGGTCGCATTTTAAGGCAGTTTCCTAACGATCGAGAAAACTGAAGAGTCTGTAGCGCCACCTAAGCAAGCAAGAGTGTGAATGCTATGTGGACATGTTATCCGTGAAGAAGTTTAGGGCCTATGTTTGGGGTTTACCTCTAACCGACCACGATAGTCTGAAGTGGTTTATGACACAGAAGGATCTATCTAGTCGATTGGCTAGGTGAAGCTTGAAAGTTCAAGGATTCAACCTTGAGATCGAGTATAGAAACAATCCGACAATCTGCAGATTGATCAAACCTCCTATATTTAGCTTCAGAGGAGTAGGAAAAGTTGAAGAAAATCGTAACAGTCAATCCGGACCGACTTCCAGACACATTGTGTATAAGCGAAGAGGAGAGAAGAACCGATTCCGATGGGCTCAATTAAGACGTTATTTTCATTCAAAACTAATTTTTTTGTTTAAAATTTACAGTTCAAGTCTTAGTATCTCTATAATTAATCCGAGTTGCATTTGAAATAAAATGAGTTCATCCCATTTCAGTGATACAGCTAATTAGTGCAATTTTTTAAAAATGATTTGAAAACTACGCCGCTGCCAAATATTGTAAATTAAATTTCGTAATATTTTTTTAACTTTACAAATTATAATACGTCTAGTTGATTATGTATCGGAAAAATGTATCAGCGAAAATACAAAATCGTAAGAGGATATAGTTATTTTTGAATTAAATTGCATCACAATTGTAATTCATCTGAAAAGCATTGTACTCGTATCCGTGCAGCTCGTGTGCATTTGGGAAATTGAAAAATTCCACAAATAATCCAAATACATACTTTCAATAATAGTTTTAGCTAATTATGCAAATTAGATGGGAACGGTTTCGCTTTTATGCAATTTGAATACTGCAAATCAGTGGTAAATGCGAAAACAATGGATTGCGGCCTAGAAGATAATTCAATTATCACCAAATTTGCAATGATTATTTCGTTTCTGCTGACTGGTTACAATAGATTATCATTTAATTGTGTAGTACGCTGGTTTATTTTAGCATAGAACTAGATTTATTGAGTATAACTAAAACAATAAATAAAACAAAAGACAAAACAAAACAAAAGATCAATATAATGAGAAGTAAATTAGTTTAAAATTTTTGACAGGAAACAGGCCAGTTGGGGTTTGGTAAAAGCGCATTAATGATGTTCTTTGCAGAGAATAGGACTATGCTTGGACAATATAGACCAATAAAATAGCAAAGCAAACGGAGTGGGTCGCGCATTCCCTCAGCTTCCTTTCCTATCCTTCCGGCTTCCAGCCAAATTTTCTTACGAAACGAAGAAAACATGTACGCAACTATAGTAAGTCCTTCTAATAATATGCAAATGAAAGCTGTAAAGTTTTATCGAAAGAGTTCACGCTGGATCATAGGCAAATCGAACTACGTCTTGGATGTGAAAGCACATATGAACCTATTTCATCATTTGAGGTTTATAAAACTATTACGTCCTTAAGCAACTCGAATGCACTTACTTATAATCCTTATTGGAATTCTTTTATAAAGAGAATCACTCTTCTTCCAGTATTTTAAAAAAAATTTTAAAAACTGTTCAAAAAGGGAATTGTATCATATTTTTAAAATATTTCGGTTATTAGCAATAGGCAGTATGGATTCAGAGCAGATAAATCAACAGAGGATGCCCTCCTTAGCTTCTGCAGTAAGATATACGAGTATGATGGTATTAATAGCAAAAAGTTAGCAGCCGCTCTTTTTATTGATATATACTGTTAATTGATTCTTTATTTAGTAACAATTTAAATCAAATTAATTATGTAAAAAATTCACTAAATAGATTGCTTGATTTAGTTTTTATCTCTGAAGATTTAAATGCGTTTGTATCTGAATGTTGTCCTCTTTTATCAAATTCTGTTCATCATAAAGCTATACATATTTACATTAAAGATTATAATTATAATAATTTTTGTAATTTTCATAGTACAAACAATTTTTTTAAGTTTGATTCTTATAATCTTACTTTAATGAATGATTGTTTTAAAAAAATTAATTGGACAAATGAATTTCATGGCAAAAATATATCTGAAAAGTTCATTGCTTTTAAAGATATTCTTAATAATGTAGTCAAGGATTGCGTACCCATGATTTGCAGGAAAATAAGTTCACGCCCCCCGTGGTATAATAATAGATTATGTATGTAAATTAAAAAATGCTAAAAATATTTCACATAAAAAGTTTAAAAATCAAATTCTCATGACGACTATTTAACTTTTTCATGCCTTAGAAGAGAGTTTATTTTTTTATCAAAGTTTCTTTTTTGTAATTATATTCATTCTGTTGAAAGCAATTTAAAAAGTAATCCAACGAGTTTTTGGAAATTCGTTAATAAAAGAAGAAAGAGTACTGGATTTCCAACTAAGACGTGTTTAAATGACAAGCAATCTTGTGATTCAAATGACATTGCGGATATGTTTGCTGAGTATTTCCAAAGTATTTATAGTTCATCTTGTTCAACTTTAATCGATTCTTGTTATGTCCACTCCCTTCCATCTATTGTAGATTGTTCATGTTACCCGTTTGATGTTAGTGATGTTGAAGTAGTCTTACGTAGCTTAAAACCACAAAGAAAAGCTGATATATTAGGATTTTTTCCAATCGTTTTACGCTACAGTGCATCCACGCTTAGTATCCCATTATCAGAGCTCTTTAATAATTCAATTTCCAGTGGATTTTTTCCTGAAGAGTGGAAAGTCTCTACCATAGTGCCTCTTTACAAATCTGGCAAAAAAGATTTAATTTCAAACTATAGGCCGATTACCAAACTTCCAATTATTCCTAAACTTCTGGATAAACTTGTGAAAGACAAACTAGTTTTTACAGTGAAACAGTATATTAGTATCCACCAACATGGTTTTTGGAAAGGAAGATTCAACAGTCTCAAATTTGGTTGAATTTACTAATTTTTGTGTCAATGCATTAGAGAACCATAAACAAGTGCATGTAATTTATACAGATTTTGTTAAAGCTTTCAGCAGGGTGAACTTGAAGATTCTTCTAAAAAAAACTTGAAGCATATGGATTCTGTGGTCCATTACTTCAATGGTTTGCATCTTATTTGCTTGGTAGGAGACAATATGTTGTAATAGGTGACTATATTTCTAAGGAGATTTTGGTTAGTTCGGGTGTCCCTGAAAAGAGCCATTTGGGACCGCCATTATTTTTGCTTTTTATTAACGACCTTCCTAACTTTTTAAGGCACTGCCATTACCTCATGTATGCTGATGACATTAAAATTTTTGCAAAAATATCAACTCTAAATGACAGTTTATTGCTTCAAAAAGATTTAGATTATTTTACTGAGTGGTGTACTCTGAATGATCTGATGCTAAATATTGACAAGTGTGCCTGTATGAGCTTCAATAGGAGTTTTCATCACATTTTCCCTAATTATTCTTTAAACAACTCTCGGATAGAAGTAGTTGACGATTTTAAAGATTTAGGTGTAATATTTGATAGTAAATTAATGTTTAACTTACATGTTAATTTTGTTGTTACAAAAGCATTTTCTCTTCTAGGATTTGTTAAAAGAAACTCCACAGGTTTTAGAGATCCTTATACTCTTAAAGCTCTGTATTGTAGTATTGTTCGTCCTATAGTGGAGTATGCATGTATTGTCTGGTGTCCTACCTCCCTTACATACATAAAAAGAATCGAAATTATTCAAAAGAATTTTTTAAAATTTGCCTTACGCCACCTATTTTATTATAATGAGATTCAATCTCAGCCTTCTTATCGTTCTAAATGTCTGCTACTTGGTATGCAAACTTTAGAAATGAGAAGAAAAATGTGCAACGTAATGTTTATTCGTAATATTTTATGTGCTACTATTGATAGTGAGAATTTGCTTAAATGTTTGAATCTTTATGTTTCGTCTAGAGTTTTGAGGCCAAGACCATTGTTGTTTGAGAGTCGTCATATTACGCTTTATGGCCAACGTGATCCTATTTCTTTGTCAATTAAAATATTCAATTCTTATTACTCAAAATTAGATATATCTTTGCCCAGAAATGTTTTTAAAAACACACTATTCTTTGTTTTTTGCCAATGAATTTGTATTATATTTTATATTGCATTACATTTTATTTTTATATTTATATTATTTTAATGAATTCGAAATCCGTAGAATGTGAAAATCGTAGATTGAATAAATAAATAAATAAATAAACTATTACAACACAAAGAAATGTATTTACGAGAGTGAACAGACGTGTTGATTTCTCGCTTCGATAATATTCTCATTGTAACTATAGTTAAATCGTTAATATACAAAGCCCTAAGTGCGCGAAGATATTAAGCTTGCTATTTCTGCTCGAATTAAACGTATTCAATTATCAAATAACAAGTGGCGCGAACACCAGTTTAAATTATAAACAATAACTACATCTTGAATTCGTGCAACTAATACTGCGCTCTTCTGCTTTCTCCTTTTTTCATCACTCTCGGGAGCATAATGGCGAAAACGCGCGGTCAAGTCAAAGAGTTGCAGTCAACACTAACTCCAAAGCAAAACTCAACACCAACCTCTAAACAATTTCCAACACCAATATCATTGCCGACTGCAGCTGCTAATGGAGAACCTATCCTCACCACGAAAGCCTCTCAAGTGCGTGTTCTCCCAAATATGGAGCAGAGACTCTCCTTACTGACCGAGGAAATCGTAGATCGAATCTACGAAGTGACGTCCTTCAGCGTATTGCCTTAATTGAAGAAAAGCTTGAAACGCACATTAATGCAACTGAAAAAACCGTGTGTGGCCTCCAAAAGCGAGCTGAGGAAATCGAAATGCATTTAGGTGATACCCAGTTTCTGTCAGGGGAAGTAGCTGCCTTGCAAAAGAGATGTGATGAGTACGAGCAGAGGGAAATAGCAGCTGATGCCATTCTGTTTGGGATCCCACAGTTAGCCGATGAAAATTTGAAATCTACCTTTAACCACCTTTGCTGTACCATCGACTGCATGTCACCCACGCTGAAAGGTATTTTTCGATCCCGGCAGCGAAACAGAAATAATGACAATAACAACAATATACAGCATGATGCTCCGATTATCTTAAAATTCAATACTCCCCACGAAAGAAATGCCGTTCTAGGATCAGCCACTCTCTTTTGCAAAAACTTGAAGAGAAAAAACTGTGCCTCGATGACGTTGGCATTGCTTCCACTAAAGAAAATAATAACATCCACCTCCGCGGGAGCCTAACAATGAAGAATCGCTTCTTGCTACAAGAAGCATTGTGTTTAAAACGTAGAAAACAGCTGTTCTCTGTTTATACCCGCTATGGTTCCGTTTTTATTACAGAAAGTGCAGATGGAGAAAGCATACGTATAGAGAACGACGAAATTATTAACACTATTGCAGCGAACAACCACGGACAAGTAAATGCTACACAAGACCCATGAGGCACGTATTATTATATAGTACTCTTATACTAAATTTATTATCTCTTATTATTATGCTATAAGTTTAAATTCATTTATAATTGCTTTAAAATAGAGAAAATGTCAACGCATCCATGTGAAATTTGTAGTCCAATATGGTTGATGTAAATGCAGGGATTACATCGGTCGGTTCCATAGCTAGTGGTAGTAGTGGTGGAATTCTGCGTGCGATGGTTAATGTACTTAGTCGTCGAAGAAATGGCCTCAGTCTGTTTTGGCATAAGTCTAAAAAAATAGATAAGTAGTTGATCAGTGCACAGTGCCCGGATAGAACCGGCTCTGCCACCAACAAAATTCGCAGTTCTATTGAAGGAACATTGAAAACTCCATGAAAAACGCTAAACACCAAAAGTGGAGGAAATACTCGGTGTCTCCTTTAAGCCGCTTGCATTCAGAAAGGCTGACAATATAAACATTTTGAATGGCGCAGACCGCAAAAACTGCGAAGATCAACTGTGTGAGTTAGATACAATGCAATAAAATAGAAAATTTGTAAAGGGTGGTTTTTTTTAGAGTCATACAAATTCAATATGAAATAACACACTTGAAGCTAATGTTAATGTCTATGGTGTTAGCTTCATTTAATAGATAATTGTATGCCATTAGTACTATATGATATGAAATATGATATCACACATATGCGCGCCATGGCTAGCTTGTATAAAGCGCAATCCTAAAGTCCAATTTTCGACAACTTTATCGATCAACTGGGGCCGTATATAAGCAATAACATGGCGAATGGTAACTTCCAAATCTTCCAACGTCTCTGGTTTATCGGCGTAGACAAGCGACTTCACATACCCCCAAAGAAAGTAATCTAAAGGTGTGAGATTACAGGATCGCGGAACCCAGTTCACAGGTGCATTACCCGAAATTATGCGCTCAGCAAATGTTTCCTTCAATAAATTGATGGTGTCGCGCGCCGTGTGGTATGAAACCAAAGCTTTGTCACTTCAATGCCATTCAACTGAAGAACGAAGAAGTCAGAAATCATGTCTTTATAGCGCTCCTCATTGACGGCAATATTCTGGCTGGCATCGTCCTTAAAGAAATATGCACCGATGGTTCCGCCAGCCCATAAAGCACATCAAACAGTGACTTTTAATGGTTGTAAGGACGTCTGCATTTAACCAAAAATGGACCTCACCGAAGAACAAAATTTTGCGTTGAAAATGTTTTCGGCCCATTCACGGAACCTACGACGCGTATAATGGACACGCGGTTTCAACTTTTGCACAAGCTGGATATTATAAGCCTTTAAGCCAAGAACTTTCCGTAAAATCTTCCACAAATTGGATGGAAATAGTTTTAATTGCTGTGAACGAACGCGAATCGACAACGGCAATAACTGTTTGTCATCTTTGGGGATACGTATTATCCATTAGAGTGTGTGTTCCGTGTAACTTCCTCAGACCGTAAAATGGACGTAGCGCACTATAAGTTTGGCGAACCGAACCATAATTTTCAAAATAAGTTTGCACAATTTGCACGCGTTGTTCAGGCGTTAATCTATTCATCGTAATCGTAACTTTAACTTTCAACTGTCAAATTGATAGTCTGTAGAAACAGTGCTGCCAGTTTTAAAACCAAACCTCTGAAAAAAAACACCATTAACAATCAAATGAAGGGCCACGGTGTGAAAAACGGAATTCTAAGAGTGAATTGATCCACGCAGCAAACACTTGAGTAACTTAAAAATTCGATATCAAAATTCCTACTTATGAGAAGCATGACTTGACCCCATGAATCCTGGGGAAACTCAGAAAATCAAAGTGTGCTGACTTGTCTCCATACCTACAACCCTTTACTCGATACAAAATACTGGAAAATCGTAAACCTATGCTCGGCAGCTTGTTTCTTCTATGAAGACAGATCCGGCACCAGTCAAAGTCAGTAACTGAACTCACTAAAAATTGTCGTACAAGATTGACGGGACTAATCATATATTTTGATGGTAATATTTAGAACAGTTTCAGCCAGAGCAAAATCAAGACCAATCATCTTCTGGATTTCATTGCTTGTCTCGGTTATTCATCCGAGTTGGCTCCTAGCCCTGTAGAAAAGAACGCGTGTAAATAGACATCTTCTGGAAATGTTCAGTCTCCGTTTGCATCAATGGAGAATGAAAGAGACGTTTCTACAATGAACTATACGGGAGGTAAGTACAGCAATGCCGAAGAATTAGTTCACATTGAGCGCATGTTTTCAACTTCAACTTAACTATTTTAGTTTGCCAACACAACTTCGTGTGTGCAATTTGAAGCAGCTTGCAAAAGACCACACTAGCTGGAGAGGCATGTTCCTTTGCAACCGATAAATAAGCGACAAGCAATGAAGGAACGTCGATTCACAGACAAGAAGAGATCCAATCGCTAAAATCCATTGAACATCCACAGGGACGCTTAATTCTATTGGAACGAAGAATTACTGAATGTATTACATACACTCTGAAGTATGTATGGGCAACAATCGAAAACCTTTGATTTAAATAGCTCGTGATTTGTTCAACAAAATCCGGATAAAGATTTTTTCTTTCACTGTATAAAGGCAGAGGCGACACGAGGAATAGTAACAACTACCGAATGGTGAACTTAATATGGGATGTGCGATATCGCTCCATAATAGGCCTTACTAACAACCAAATTAAGTATACAGCATTCTATACAGTATTCTCCACATTTTCCAAAATGTTTATACCAATAACGAATTAAATAGTCGGCTTTAGTGTTAGTATGGAGTTAAATTTTAATGTAGAGAAAGTCATGTCTAAGTTTTTTAAATGTGACATTAAAGAACAGAGTAATGCCAATGTACTAATTTAATACTAAGAACAATACTAAAAAAGATTCGATTTGGTATCTAAAATGCTAAAATTATGCGTAAACTGTGATTGAATTTAATTGAAATAGTATAATCGTTATTTAATTTCTATGAATTAAAAAGAAATCCTTCATTATAATTTATTGAAATATAATGCAGTAAAAAATGATATGTGAACGTTTCATTGAACATGTGAACAAGCAAAATTGAAAAATTATCTAAAATATTAAAACTATATAAGTATTACTTAGTGATATTGAAAGTATTTAATATAATGTATATACATTTTTTATTGACAGGATGGCGGCCATTCTTACTTTAGAATCCACACCAATGATAGCATTTAAGAAACATATACATATATCAGTGTATACAAAGGTGTATACTGATATATGTATATGATCGTGTATAATGTCTATGTGTGTTTATGTGTGTATTGTGCATTTAGGTTAGGTAGGCTAAGGTTTATTTTAAGTTAGATACTAAGCTTTTATAAAAAATAATAAAATGTCCATAAGCTAAGTTTTTTGTTATAAATTTTTTCTTAGCCCTAAGTACACAAAATAAACATTTATAAATAAAATGTAAATGAAGTCGAAAGACATAGATATAAGAATTTAGATTAGCTTAGAGTGCCTGTGTGGGGCCAGTGAGTTAGTATAAGATTGTTAAGTAATTGTAAGCTAGCATTTAAGCATTTTTTGTTAGTATGTAAGAGTTAGTGATTAAGTAAATAAAATGCATTCAAAACTGAAAAAAAAAAAACTGATCCACACCAATGAAAAAAAAATATTAATAACAAGTACCAAACCTCCAAAATGTGCAAAAAATTTAAAATAAATAGTGAATTGAAAGTTTTCGTAAAAATTTCATTATTTAACATTAAAAAATGCATATTTCTTATCAAAATATTTAAAATGTTGTAGGTTCACCGACAAATTATGACAATTTAAAAGAAGCATGCCACATTCTAACGCGATTTATCCAGTCGTTTTCGAATTAAAGTGTACTCAGATTCAAAAAAACGTTGTTTCAAGAAAAACGCGTTTAATGTTTCTATTGTAGTATAATTCTATAAAACGATATGCACTTCATCACTATCAGCGTTAAACAGTTTTTTCAGATGCATTAGTATTTGCATCTGCTTCTATATTTTCTTCAGTGTGTGGGATTTTTTTAATGGCCTACTTGTACGTCGCTACCCTTCTCTACCATCTCTTGTATATGTCTGCACGCTATATCTCGGAAAATATTTTAAATATTAATTCTACATAATCTTTAGAACATTTTAAAGTACTCGTAATAAAAAAAAATGACTCAGAATTTTAGGTTTTACATAGCTATGTCCACTATTACATAGGTATTTCGTTATACAAAGTTATTGATTGATGAAAATAATATTGTATAATATTAGAGTTTTAAAAACAACTCTAATGGAATCCAATTTCCATTTAGGAACCAAAAAGGGAGCCAACAAAAAGTATTAACTTCAGTACATTGGCATCACTTTTTTATTACGAACGAAGAAAACAATCTCAGCTGATTTTGTTTATTTCTACTTTCGAGTCCCAGGAGTATTGGCGTTTGCTAGGATTGGTATGTAAAATAAAGATAAAATTAAATTTCAAATTATACCCACTCTCTTTACAGCATCATGGAAGAAAATAAAACTAAACGACACCGGAGCATCAATTGGACAAAAGAAATGAAAGACTTGCTTGTGAATTTAGTTCAGCCATACACAAACATCATTGATAGCAAAATAAACAACACACAAATGATAAGGAAAAAATTTGATGCGTGGGAAAGCATATGCACAAATTTAGAAGCCAATGGGTTCAAATTCAGCAGAAAGCAAACTCGGGAGCAGTGGAACCCGCAGCACCGTCAGTTTGTATAAAAGAAGCCTACAATAAACTAGCGGTGGAATTCCACCAAAAGAGCCTAGTGAAGTAGACCTAGCAATAGTTGAAATGTCGGACATCGATTTTGCTATTGATTCGGCTGAATTTGATTCCGATGCGATGAACAGGATCTGCAAAAAGTAATGCAAGTTGTTACAAGCGGTTCCAGTATAGAGCTAATTTGTGTTTTTATTTTTCAGTGAAAACGAATCGCCAAATATGGAACTGAAGGCACTGGTGCCTTCAGCGAAGGTTCCACTGGTGCACCACAAAAAAAAACAAATCAAACGGAAGCGCCTTTTTCCGACAACGGTAACATCGGAAGAGTTATTGAAAAAACGTTTGGAACAAGTTGAATACGATTTCTCAAATTCGAAAATTATTCTCGACTTAAAAGAACAATTCCAACGAAAAAAACTAGAACTACTTAATATTGAAATAAAGAATGCACATCAGTGACCAAAAATTACAAAAAAATAACATAAAGACTGAAATTACTATACAATGTACGATATATGTAATGTAAATACATATCTGTGGTACGCAATATATTGAAATATTATCAAATTGAATTCTATATTATTTTTTCTTTATTATTTCATGTAACATTTGTTATGAGAAGTGTTTAGTTATAAATGCTGTATGAGCTTCCACTAACTCTTGCGTCTCCTGCTATTTCAACTTCTTCAGAATTCAATGCTTGGCCCGATGAAATCTCAGCAACATTGTTTAAAAAATCTTTAATAAAAAAATTAATACATATTAGCTATGATTGTTATTCTTCATACTATAGTACTTACCATTCGAGTGCTCCCTAGAGATATTGTGCAATATCGCCAGTGCAATTATGGTTGCTTTAGCGGTGCTGTATTCCATTTGCAACCCATTAAAGCATGCCCTGAATTTGTTCTTAAGTTGACCAAACAACTTTTCAACATGATTGCGCGTTTGAATATATTTCCACTTTAAAACAATTTAAATTTGAATGAGAATGTAAAACGTCAAACCAATGTTATGTAGTAGATGCAATGAAAATGTAGTAGTTTCTTTGAAAGATTGAAGTTTAAATAAAAACTGACTATTAAATCGTTATTGGTATACTTTAGACTTAAGTCTGCATTAATATTTAAGTCGACACCTTTTTTAAGTCACAACTAATGATTCGTTGTTAGTAAGGCTCATTATAATTTATTGAAATATATTGCATTAAAAACTGGTTGTTTTTTGAAGCAATAAACTAAATTGCAAAAAATAAAGCGTCTAATTTGCGTACACTCTCTGTTCTTATTTTTAAATACAGGAAAATGAATAAAATGTTAATAACAAGTATAATTCGTAGCTGAACCTCGAAAATGTGCAAAAAATTAAAAGTGAATAGTCAATGGAAAGTTTAAAAACGAAAGTACAATTTTTTCGTAAAAATTTCGTTATTTAAACATTAAAAAATGCATATTTCTTATCATAATATTTAAAATTTTGTAGATTCACAGACAAATTAAAAGAAGCACGCAATATTTAAACGCGATTTATCCCGTCGTTTTCTAATTTTCGTGTGATCAGATTCAAAAAACATTTAAAGTTTCTATATATACGAGTATATATAGTATAGTATATTAAAACTCTATAAAACAATATGCATGTTGTGGGTTACATATCACTTCATCACTATCAGCGCTAAACAGTTTTGTTGGATGCCATAAAAATAATTTTTTATGGCCTATCTGTACATCGGAACATATTTTAAATATTTATTAATTCTAAGTAACCTTTAGAACATTTTAAAGCAATAAAAAAAAATATTCAAAATTTTAGGATTTACACAGCAATGTCCTCTTAATTACCACATATTTCGTTATACAAAGTTATTGATTGATAAAAATAATGTTGAATTAGAGTTTTAAAAAGAACACTTATGGAATTTTTATATGCACAGACGAAGGAAACAATCTCAGCTGATTTTGTTGATTTCGAGTTTCGAGTGCCAGGAGAATTGGCGTTTGCTGATGTATGTACATATCCATGATGTAAATAATGTAAATACGTCCGTGCTGCATCAATTGGACAAAAGAGATGAAAGACTTGCTAGTTAATTTTACCCCTCGCGAAAGAACCGATTCCGCAATTAATTGGTTAGCCATATAATATACATTTCCTCATTGGAAATTCAAATGCTTTTAAATTAATACAAACGTCAAACCATTATTATGTAGTAGATGCAATGAAAATGTAGTAGTTTCTTTGAAAGAGTGAAGTTTAAGTAAACGCTGACTATTAAAACATTATTGGTACACTTTAGACTTAAATCTGTATTAATATTTAAATATTAATATTTAATTTCGTTGTTAGTAAGGCCCAATATGTCCTGTAGAAGAGTTCTACGGCCCACTAATTGAGCCAACTCCACAAATGGCGCAGTAGCAATGCGAATAGATACATGGGAGCCATATGTTGTGTTAGTTCTAATTATACGCGTAACATATTAAAACCGTCATTTGTTTGGTGGAATACCATTTCAAGTAAGGTTTCACCTCAAAAGTTTGTCTCGGCTGCCTGGTAACTAGATCCACTGATTAGCCTCACCTTATATCATGGGCTGTACTCTCTCAAATCCATATTCCGTTTGAAAAGGAATAATGTCTGGTATAACGCCCACTGGAGTTATGTACGAGTAGGCTCTGCGCAGCCACTCCAATTTAACTCAAAACTTATGAGCAAAAGAAATGACTTCTGGAATAATTCGAGTCAGGAAAGGAATGTAGTCGTTCGGTGAGGGTTCCAGAAGGTTTCTAGTGCATGGTACTGTCGCCATTGTAGAGGGCGACAACTTTAGATTCCACAGCTCGTTACGTAAATTTGTGTCTGTACAAGGCTTCTACCTGGTTGAAAAGCTGCCAAATCCTGAGTGCCAGATGATAATGGTATCGCGGAAAATGAAATCGCATTTTAGACTAAGCTCAGAGGAAAGCTTCTGAGGTCCTGAATCTACGTTGGATCTGCATATGTCCTTTGTTAGCGCTCCTATTGATATAATAGTTGGGTCAATAACGGACTCTCAGACTAAACGAATGCCTTCGAAAACAACTAAGAAGTCAATGTCTTTGCCATAGACTCTGTCTAAGTGTTCCAAAAAAAAAAAAAGAAGTATGGATATGGCTTATATTTGATGAGCATAAAAAGTAGTTCTTTAATTCAGCCAGATCCATGTCGTTCTACAGCTGATATACAAATAGTTCTTCGTTATACCTTTTCCTCCACACTCCGTCAAGCCAGGTGGGATCAAATATCACACGGAGGATATTCCGCTCAAAGTAACTAAGAAGACTTTCATCAGATCTTGAGAGGTCCCATGCCACTGCACCGTATAAAAGGACAGGATTGATGAGAGTCTTGCATAGTATCTTCTTCGGTAGTTGAGATAGAGCTTTGACAAGAGCTATTCTTCGTTTAATTTATGCGCTGATGTCATTACTGGAGTTCAATGCATAGCCTAGGTATTGTAGATACTCGTATATTCCTTTACCACCTCCGTCGGTTTTGATTGTCCTTTTTGACGAGAGCATATATTTCACTGACTGTGTCAGTGGCAAAAGTTGGGCATATTTTTGAAATACTCGTATTGTGAAACTGGTATTGAGATATGAGTTGCGTACAACACTTTATGGCACGATGTTAACGTGTCCGTTTTATAATTAAACGATTCGCTAGTTCTCCATCGGCATTCTGCATATTCGCACGAGCTTGGCAGGGATGCCAAGACCAGATATGGCTGTTTATATTGTAGGTCGTTTCTATAGACCCTGTCACGTACTACCTTAAAATTGACGAAGAGTCGGTGGGTATCGATTTGGTATTCTCGCTGCAAAGTGAAAATTTGGTCGATTGTGGATTTATCAGGTCTATAAGTGCGATGACTGATGGTGATCTATCAGGTTGTTGACGATCGATTTAAGACGGCACCAAGGATCTTGTATGCGAAATTTAATAGACTTATACCCATGTAGTTGGCGCAGTTAAAGGGTCTCCTTTTTTCAGAACCGGCACAGACAATGCGGCACAGCTCATTCAGCTCTCCGCGATCAAATAATACATATGAGCTGGTACATGCTCTTTGCTAGATTATTTCCTCCAGCACGGAAAAGCTCAGTGTCTACACCTTCAGATCCAGGTGATTTGTTAGATTTTCGTCGGGATTTAACTATCTTAACTTCGTTTTGGTCCGGTGGACGGACTTTTTCGAGGTCTTTCTTCAGATTGAATGTTGTGTATCCGGCGCAACAGCGATATTTTCGTTCTGTTCACCGTTCAACCGTCCACAGAAGTGGTCCTTCTAAATTTTTAGGACGGACTTGATGGTCCGGTGGATATACGTTTTTGCGGTCTTCGTCCGGATTGAATATTGTATCCTGCCTGACAGTGATATTTTCGTTGTGTTCGCCGTTCAACAGTCCGCAGAAGTAGTTCTTCTAAATTGTTTGTATGGACTGCGGGTCAACTATATCATTCCTTTTGTCGTCTTTGCAGGTTTTGACACCCGTACACATCCTTTTTAGCTTCTGATAAAATTTTAAAATTTTAGTATCATCAGTTCAACTTTGGGTTTTTCAATCTCGTTGTTCTTCAGAGAAGTTTTTGTTAAATTTCTCTCCTCTGCTGGTACGTTTCGAAAGCGGTTCTCAATTCGCTCTAGTTTGTGGTCGTCTAGTGAAATATGTATAGGTGCAGAGGCTGTATTTCTGATGGCTTTCTTGCAGCATTGCCTGAGCTACTAATTTTGTTGAAGCAGTATTAGACAAAAGATTGAGAGAGTTACAATCAACAAAGGATCATTCAATCTCTTGTAGTCGCCATCTGACACTATTTTCTTTGTGCTGTACCGACTTTGGTATTTAAACTCGTGCTTTGGCCAATACTTGGGAGTGATCCGAGTCAATCTTGTCAGTTCGGAATGTGCGGACATCTATAATACTCGAAGCGTGCATTCTTATACAATATAATCTGACCTATCGTATTTTGATCAAGAGACTGCGGTCTGCCCTAATGAATCCAAAGCTGTGCTAAACATGTACTTGCTTCTACGATATTCCGTAGACTATATCAGCCAATCAGTCAATCAGCCTAAGTCAGGTGTGATGGTGTGCTGGCTGTGCTTTTATGCGATTCTACCAAAGGTGTTAAAACCTCGCACATGGAACACTGCTCAGGTTATATCTCTAAGAACTCGTTAAAGCCTTTCTTGGAAGCATCGTTTTTTTTTGCTCACCGTAGAAGATATGACGGTTTTTTCCATCGCATTTCTTCAATGGCAGTTATAATGGCTTTATAGGCTTCCAATGTCTCCACTAGGTGTTCAGGAGGGCCTCATCTGTTAAGAGTCCTCACATTCCGTGCACATACCCGAACGTCACTGTAATGAATTGTTCAGGAAAATAGCTCTTATTTGGAGGACTTTTGCTATGCACGTATGCTATTGTTGTATTGTGGAAATCATTTTCAATTTCCTCTACTACCCAAACCTCTCAAAATCCATTTATAAGACCTCCAGCAAAGCTATGGTGCTTTGGATGATGTTCGTTAAATGTATAGATTTCCAACAGCACTCATGCTTCGGAACATATGTCAGAAACTAGTTAAAATACGGCAGAATGTTAGGCATTATATTGCGGTGAAACCATCACCATACATCACTACCTCCTCTCATAGCAACTCAACTGACACTTGAGCACAATTAACATTTTCCAATTACAATGTGACCAGACTGCCAATTGTATTTTCACTTGCAGCAGCATAAGTCGAATCATGTTTCATGACCCAAGCCTGCTGAGATCCTTGCGATGAGATGAAATTTCAATTTATCCTCCAGTCGTAGAGGTTTCTTGACAAAGACATACTTTACCAAAAGTTTAGCCTAGATTCCTTAGGACATGTCAACGCATTCATGCAACGAGCATGTTGAACGTCATCGTTTACATAGTGCATAGACAAGGCATACATATACATAAATGTATGCATTTGCAAGGCACACAGGACAACTTATGGACATAAATTGTTCGAGAAATCCACATGACTGACCCTTGAATTGAAAGAGAAGCGAGGGATATAGCAGGTAGGACGAGTCCGTTTAACAGTGAGAGCCTATAGTTGAGTTAATTACATTTTCAATTACCATGAAAACTTTGCTAGTTTTTGAGTTCACTTTCAAAGTTATTACCACCCCCACTCTCCGCGCCATCACTCAAAAGGCTATTCTTCGACCAGCACCGGCTGGCTTATGATGGAAATTATTTTAAGTCGTCCTCCCCAAGGATGGTTGGGGAATTTCAATTTCTACAATATTCCGTAAAAGTTTTGCTGACAATCAATGCCAGAAACTTGATGAAGATTCGAGATAAATAAGTTAGCAGCCTACGTGTACGACTAGAAACAAGTTACGAGTAACTTCAAGGGTGCGAGTATCTGATGGATACCCCAACAATTCAATTATTCAGTCTTGATCTAGTGTTTGTTTTTCATTGAAATAATTTCGCGCAGGATTACTGGATGAGAAAAAACATAGATTTTTGTAGAAATTAGTGAAGCATAGCCTATAGGCATGTGTGGCCCTGGCATGCAGATGTTCTTTGAGGGATAGCAGACCGTAAGAGAACAAGTATCTTCGTGCATGAATAATTAGCATTTTACATTTCAAATGTGGTACGTAGGATCTGACAGTCTGTGACTTTGGAATATTTAAGTAAAAATCGCTTTTTTAACAGCCTCATGAATTTTAAGTGATTTTAAATCACGCATTGGTGGCGTGGCACAGTGGATAAGTTGCTCGATAGCTACGCCAGAGGGTCTGGGTACTATTTACAGGAAAACATAGTAAAACAGCAGAGGTAATTTTCTAACGTCCAGACGCTTTTAGCAGGTACTGACGAAACCTACGAAAGTGAAATTTTCAGTCAACACAACAGTTGTGTTATCTACGTTGAAAGTTATTGATAGTTCAAGAACAAGGCATGTGGTTTTGGTGCAATTGTCCATATACCAGCTGTAGCAAAGGCTACACCGATTAACCTTTTGCCATCGAATCATCATATTCAGATAAGGGACACCAGTGCCATGTCAGCAGGCCTTCCATAAACACATTAAGATCGATTTGGACCGAGAAGTTTCCCACATAGCAAACTCCGTTTTGCTTCTTCGTCTATATTTGTAGATAAAGAGCTAAATAGCTGAACTACGTTTGGATAGTTCGTCAGTTTTCTTAATAGCCTGAGTTACTGTGTCCAAGAATCCAGGAGTCTAGAATACACTACTGGGGAACCTCATAATGACCTCTTAGAAACATCGGTAAGATCGTTTGGTCTGCAAGCATGCTGAAGGACCAGGTCATCTGCAGCAATTCTTACACAAAATCCAACTGTATATTGAAGCCCTAAACAAACACGCAGGCATTCCGAACACAGAAAGTTTGAGCCTCATCCAGCAAGTTTATCGGCGATCGCATTTTATGTGATCCCTGAGACTTAATAAATTCAGCGTTCCCATTGCGCTTAGGGGAGCTTTTCTTTCTCGAACTAGCTCGGTTTTTCACATATACCTCCGCTTGAAACACAGATGTAAGTTTTCCAAACAAGGAGTGAAACCTAGGACTGTCGTCCTCTAACAAGCCACCACCGCCGCATCTTAAGTTAGGTTGGGGGCTGACTATATTTCTTGGCTCAGATTCTGATCGAAACCATTTCTTAGTATATTTTCAGCAACAGGAGTTCAGACAGTATGTCGGTAAGACCAGAGTCAAAAGACAATCGGCGTGCAAGGTCGACAAAACTTCACTGCATCTTATACTGAAGACCATTTCCTTCTTTATGGAAGATGGCCCTGAGAGTGCATCCCGTAATATGAATATCCAGGAAAGGGAGATTCAAAAGTGCATCTAGGGCAGAGCCAGGCGCGCTAGTGAATGACTCTATGTAGCCGTAACACGAGTCTGGTAAAACCGATTTGTTTGCTTAACCGGAGATTCTATGTGCAGGTGGCGCAAAATTAATCATCCAATTTTTTTTTGAATTACTTTTCTACTAAATAAAAAAAAATAATAATTTTGAGTAATGGAAATTTGGACCTTTACAATTTTTTCTGGCTGCCGCCAGTGTTGATACACATTTATGCCCGTTTTATCGTATTTTCATGACTTTCCGCAAGATTTCCGGTGATAACTGTTCGCATTCCTGTCGATTATTCTCCTTAAGGGCTGCGATTGCCTGAGGCTTGTTGGCATAAACCCGAGACTTCAAGTAACCCCCAAAGAAAGAAGTCTGGGATGGTTAAATCGGCAATCTTGCTGGACATGCCAAATCGCCAAAACGCCAAACAATATCCATTGTGGCTCATGCTGTATATCCGTTTGCACCGTCTTGTTGAAACTACATGTTCACCAAGCCCCGCTCACCCAAGTCCGGTAGTAAGAAGTCGTTTATCATGGCTCTGTAGCGTTCGCCAGTAACAGTGACCGTATTGTCGATGCGTCCTCAAAAAAATACGGCACAATCACTGCTCCCACGTGAACGTCGCACAGTGGCTTTGAGTGGATGTAATAGCTTTTCGTGCATCATATGTGGATTTTCAGTGCCCCAGGAACGAAGATTTTGCTTATTGACGTAACCGCTAAAATGGAAATGCGCCTCGTCACTCATGACGATTTTCGACACAAAATCGTCCTCTTCATTGTTCAGATTGAGGATAGCTTTACAGTAATTCACACGCGACTGACGGTCAGCAGGCATTAACTGATGTACTGTTTTCACTTTGTACGGTAACATGTGTAAGTCTTTCAATAAAATTCGCTGTAGTGTCCGTCTGGTGATGCCCAATTCTGTGGCCCGTCGACCGTCGTTTGGTTGATGTTTCTTCGCTCTCAGCGAAATCGGGAGCCACAGCCGCGATATTGTCGGCCGAACGACCGGTAGCGGCCACGCCCTGCAGGGTCTCCTGTGGTTCCACTCTGCTCGAGGTCGAGTAGCTAAGCACCGCAATGTTTGACCAGTTGGCGCGAAACGATTAGGAAATCGATATCGAAATTCACGCTGCGCTAACACCACCGACCGATTATTGGTCAAATACATCGACACAATTATTCCACGCTCTTGCGGAGTATAGCGCTCCATTTCTTGTCTGTTTGTATACAGTAGCTGTCTAGTTCACAAATGTCAAATATGATTGACGTACGACGCCATTTGCAAAAATGATGCCATCTTCCGATAGGGTGATTAATTTTGCGACACCTTGTATTATTGATTCTAGCACAGATGTACTGCAGGAAATGACCCTCTCGGTCACGGACCATTTTGGCTCCTTTACACTGCCAAAAAGCTGAGAGCACCTTGAAGGTTTCCCGAGTGGCATGCTTAATCCAAACAGTTTGATATCCAGGATCACAATCAAATACTTACTTCGAGATTCCTATAAGCACTGAGCTGTGCGCAAACATTTTAGATGATCTTTTGACCGCGCCCTAATTATAACAAATAAAGAACCAGACCAGTCGCATCACTCTTCTCGGGAGGAGAACAACCTCAGTTTTGAAAGGGTTGACTGAAAGCTATTACACCAATCGTCGATCACGTATAGTCGCTAAGCATGCATATGCCTGCGAGTAAGAGTTAGAACCTTTTAATGCGTAAAACAGTTTATGTTTCCTGCCCAGAGCGTACTGCTTCTTAGCGAATGCCCCTTAAATTCTGCGCACTTGATTGTATTTTGCAGAATGTTCATCGCGATCTCAAGTTCTTTGCAAGCGTGTAGTCGTCTTTTTCGGTTTACCGTGTAGAGGCTACTCTTATTATTCGCCGGGTGTATATCAGGCTAGGTTCGAAGGTTCTCTTCATTTGTAACTCGATCAGAGTCAGCCGACTTGAAGCTACTAAAAGAAATAACCACGTATTTGATGGCCTCATTCGTCATATCGGTGATAATACCTACTTTTGAGCAGAGTTCTATCTCTTTATTAAGGTCGCGACATCGTATTCGATTAGTAATTGAATATACCAATGATCTGACATGGACACTTCCGACAATAATTTGCATACGGTAATCTCCTTAACGTACAACGCCCATATTGACCTTGCTCAATAAGGACTACGACGAGGTTCTTATAGACTTATTTGTGAAACGATAGCGTTTTCAATTTGTGAAACCCCAAAAAAAAGTAGTTCCTTGTCATGTGATGGGACGGTTCTGGAAAAAAACAAACCAGTCGAAATTGCAGCTGATGCTGAAAAGGCTTAAAGGCGAACTGTAGGAAGAAAAGGAAGTTGATGCGCCACCGATAGTAGAACTGCTGAAACGAGCTATTACAAATGAAAGTGGAGTGGCAACGTCCACCGGAAATAGTTCATCACCCCAAGTTTCAATATCTATCGTCACAACAACAACGGCAGCAACTACATTAAAAACAACAAGCGAACCAATTAATAACTCTAATACGATAACTTCAGGGATGGAAAATGGTTTGCAAATAAGCGCACAACCTATAAGAGTCATTCAGCTCCAGTTCATCAAACGATTTCCAAATCAATCCGATATCAGCCAGTATTTACGCTGCTACTTCAGTTGAACTTCCAACTATGTTGACAGCTTCAGCTTCTTCTTTCTGATTATCCACTACTACAGCGTCAGTCCCTTCCCTTAGTGGATTCAATTTTGGCTTAAGTATATTTTACAATCTTCAACAAGCCAAAAAACAACTTCGAAGACCATAGTGCCTCAACTAACAATCGCACATCCACACCAGAGACAATCGTACCATCTCTTCCACCAACAACTTGGGCAACAGAACCGTGTTCCTTTGTTTTATCCACAATGTAAGTGTCAACTTCCACCCCAAAATCAGCAGCACCTAGTTTTCGTTTCGCAGTACGGAACAATTCATTATCCACTGCGTCATCTATACAGGCAAGCACAATGAACACTGCGTTGGTAAGTATACCGCCACAAATAACAGAAGTTCCACCACCCGTATTTGGGCAGACTTCTGCAACTGTGCATCCAAACGTTTTCCTTTGGATCATTGGCGTCGTCAAGTGCTACTCCACAAAAGAAGACATCTTCTTCGGCACTGACTACCAATGCGCCAACATTTAACTTTGGAGCTCTAAAGAACTCATCCACTTTATCAACGACTCCAGCTCCAGTAGACTCAAATCATCCTCCCAGTTTAGTTTCATTTGTTAGTCCTGCTCCGCAATTATAACTGCAGGCTTCTCATTTTCTGGAACTTGTTCATCTGAAGTGCTAAAGGCTCTGTTCTGTAGTATGAAGTCCTCAACATCGGCGACATTAAATTCTAGAGGAAGGCTCTCATTTTCAAATCAAACAGATGAACTCACCAGAAACCAGTCAATTCAACTTCGGTTCATCACCAGCATCATCTGTTTGAGCAAAAAAATCAGTTCAAACTCCCGCATTTGGAAATATTACTCCGGTTGAACAATCGAACTCGTTTTCATCAACCCCAGTTGAACCGTCATTTTCATTTTCCGCAGGCGATTAACACGTTATAGTTGGCACTACTGCAGGTAGTTCTGTTGGTGGCTTCTCCTTCAACCCCTCTCAGGCTACCAGTTCATTTGCTACTCCAGATCCAGGTAAAAATATGTTTAGTACGAATAACACTGCTGCCACTCTTGCTCGGGCGAAAACGGTTTTCGCGACCAGTAACGCCTCAAACAAACCTACCATATTTGATGGTTCTGAAGTTATGTCCACAAATCTCTTTAGGGCTTCAACCACTACAACAACACGAAGCTCTCCATTTACATTTGAATCATCGACTTCTACGCTGGCCTACCAAGGAGCCACATCGACATAGCTAAATTCAAATATTTTTTCTGCAAAACCTTCTAGCACTCCATCGAATGGTTTAGGCGTTCCGACATCTTCCTTAGTTCTGTTTATGATGCACAAGTGTATCATCACCACCCTCGATAACTCCAAATCTGGTTGGTGTAAGTAGTGCCAAAACAAGCAATGCCACTGCCGATGGATCAGAAAACAAAGCATTCTCATTTGGAGCAGTTGGAGTTGGGGGAAACAGTAGTAACACTTTTGGTTCTTCCACTGTTGGACTGCAGACTGTCGTGGGAGAAAGGCTTCAGCATCAAAGATCCTAAGTTTCTGAAAAAAACCCAGGAGAAAAGTCAAACTAAGTCCCAAGGACATCCGAATAAGACGTAAAACGGCTAAAAGTATGAAGGTGACTCAGAAAGATAATACTCCAAGCGATAATCCACCCGTGGTCTTTTCGAATGCTGCCGGGGCCCTGATTCTGGATGCCCCAACCAACATACTTCAAAATCCTCCATCTGATTTAAGCTCTGGCCCAAGAACTGCTAGATCACTTGATTAAGATGACTCCCGCGGCTCTTTCAACGACACGTTCTGTAGATTGAGAGAGACTCTACGTGTTACGGTTAAACTCCATAAGAATACACCAGTCGTTGGTCAGAGTGCTCTTTCGGACAGCTTGTCTCGGGAAATCGAAGAGGTGGAAAGGGCTCCAGAGGAGACACACTCGGCAGGACTACTGTCTAAGGGACAGGCGAAGAGGAAATGGGGAAGTGCGATAAACCCACAAGGCAAACAGACGTCAAGTGCTGTCGGAGTTGAAAGTGCTAAAAGTCTCACTCCCCCAGAGAACAGATCGGTGAAAGTGACACTCACTGAAACCGACAAATTTGTCGGATTCGAAATTGCCCCATTGTTTTTCTGTACCGAATAGTGATCCTCAGATCAGCAAGAGGTTTGAGATCGGCATCGACTCAGTTCCCAATTGTTATTCATAATACATGCAATATGCGCGTGTTACAACCAGTAAAGGTCAGTGAAATCCCCGCTGAGAAACAAATCTGGTGGTGACTTTCCCAGCGCACAAGATCCGGCTGAGACCAGTGCTGCAACTAGCAAGAGCTAGTAGGTGACGCTATCACCTCTCTGGCGATCCTAATTGGAGAGCCTTAATGACGCTGAGTGCAAACACCACGTCGATCAACTCTGGGAGCTTGTCAAAGCAGAGAATGTTTGTATTCAAGCAGAGGGCTACGATATAGAAAACCGAACTCTTAGAGTGAAGTGCTGGAATGGTTGAACAAGTCGGAAATTGACGCGTGCCATCTTCTGAGTTCCTTCTTAGAGCCCTGGACTCGACACTGAAAAGTACAAAATCTACTCAAGAAGGAGTGAAAGATTCCGGAAAACAAGGACAGCTCTTCTCTTGTTGTGAGCTCAGTCAAAGCTTCTGTCGAGTCATTAGGTCTAAGTATGACGCACTTATCTCCACCTTAGAAGGGCTAATTTCCAGCTTGTTTCCAAATGAGTGAAGATAAGAGACGAACTCCCAGCATATATCTATATTATTCATTCAGATCAATCTTCAACTTTCCAAGTCTGGTACTGCATCTCTATAAAGAAGGCTTTCCCTGTTGAATACAAAACATAATATCCATACAGGAACCATACGAGTAGGTGTGGAATGAGCACATCTGTGTTTCAGATATTTAAGGGGTTTCACACCACTGCATGACGAGCGGAAACACTGAGAACTCACTCTAAATCTAAACTTAGGCAATTTTGTTACTAAGATTTATGAGAATGGCACACATTCGTCGTTGCGTCTGCTTATTTTCCTTATGATTCGTTATTACCACCACCACCACTGAAGGCGGTAGCCGAACTCATTGAATACAATGATTCTAGGAAGATCCGAGATTTTCTATCGGAGGTTTTCAGATCCGAACGTAGTTACATCGAGTTCAGAATCGAATGGGAGGCTTCGACCTTGTTGAAAATAAGGAATCCGCAGAAAACAAACTGGAAAGAAAGGAGGAGCGCAACAAGTTCCGCGGTGCTCCGTCTAAGCTGAGGACAAAACAAAAGCTAAAGGAAGCTGTTCAGAACCTAAACCGTATCCATACCAAGTGTTGTGAACTCTAGCGATTTCATAAAGGAACCAGAAAACTTTTAAACAAGTCACTTAAATTTGAAGGAAGACTACAGTCTCTTGAGACTTTTGCGTAACGATCGAAAATGTCTGTGAAACCACAGCCTATAATCAAAATCCTCAAAAGATGAAAACCAACCAGGCTGGAACCACTCAGAAAATCTGATGGCACCTGCACTGAGCCGAAAGCAGCGACACTCCGTGTCACGCTTGAGGCTCACTTTCTAGGTAACCTAATCAGAACCAGCTCACAACCAGCTCCAATTAACGAAGCTGCTACTGAGCTGAGTAACACAACACGCCGTAGCTGCTATATGTCATGGGTAATGGTGATGGATGGAGCTATTAAATTGTCGCTTCCTTTGACGACTTCAAGTAGCCGTTATAGTTATATAATAAAAAGTTATAGAACAGCTACTGGTAATTCTCAAAAGAATCTGTACTGCTAGCCTGGCACTGTCACATACGGAAATCCTGGCGAATTTTACGACTAGCCTTTTTACCGAAATTGGAAAGGAAGACACGCTATTCATGAGCTCCCGACTTAAAAGTTTGTTGAAGCGCACGGAAAGAATGGTCGAGATCCATCTGCGCAAAACTGCTTCGCGAATGCATCCTCTGACTGCAATGCAACACGTCTACCAACAAGGAAGATCTTGCGAGAGTACAATTCAGAATACTGTAGGCAGAATCGAAGGCGCACTCGATAAGAAGGAATACGCCTTGAGTATTTTCATCGACATTTACGATGCTTTCGACAACGCAACTCTCACGAATATACGTCGTTGCTTCTTTTTTAACTAATTTCACGAGTACACGGGGCTTTCCCAGGGCACCTGGGTCCGCTCTAGATGCATTGACGTATCTCCCTCCCATTTATATTCATATCATGTTCTGTACACTCAAAGTCACCTTGCGTTTACAAACAAGTGGTCTTGCGATGACCTTGCGTGCTGGTCTTATGGAAATGCCATTTGATGCAATGACACCAGAATTCCTTGTTCAGAAAAAATACGAAATCGATTTTCCCTGTGCCAAGGCTGGTTTCGACCAGAATCTGAGATACATAAGGAATATAGTCGGGTCTTCATGGATGGGTCCAAAACCGATATAGCATGCGGTGCAAGCGGAAATATACGCAGTCCTGATGGTAACGAACTATATTTTGAAGAACCGGTGTAGGTGTCGAAGCATTTGCATCCGTATCGACAGATAAGCAGCGCTTAGAGCCTTGCCAAACCCTCCTAGGAATTCGAATCTAGTTCGGGTGTGTAAGACATCACCGAACCCAATCGGAAGGCTAAATTCACCGAGTTTGGGTGTAGGTTCCAGGTCGCAATGGGATCACCGATTAACTTACTACGCACGTCTGCCTGCGTCTTCTGTTCGGGCTTCCATTGACAGTTTGGTTTCATATGAGCACAACTGAAGATGGCATGACTCTCCATTTCGCCGGCAGACCAAACAAATGCTTCCCGACGTCTCTAGGAAGTCAGCCGCCTTCCTGCTTTCCCTCAGTAGAAAGATTGCAGGCTGCTTGCTGCCCTTGTTACTGAGCACTACAGTTAGAACTTAGATGTGTTGGGCATAAGTGATACAACTTCCAGTGGTGCTAGCTGTGAAAGTGAAGTCGACACCACGGAGCACTACTGCGACTTACGCTCGCATTAGGTTGCAGGTATGGTATGGGTGGATGTTGGTACTGAAGCCACAAAAGCACTTACTCGTTTTCCATTAACAGGAACTTACATGGAGTACAGTGGACTAGTGGACTTTGTCTTTTTCTGCCGAAAGAAACAACACTTGGTGGTAATCGTCAAATGGTTAATCAGCCCCCTGCGCAAAATGGTAATTTATTTGCACCAAAGCCTGCAGGAGCACAGTATACCATGATGCCACCCGGTGAGCGACCAACGGGGAAAGCCGTGCGTCGCCTACACAAGACACAAACTTTGTCTCGATTTAATTTATTTTGGTTTCTGTTTGTGGACAAGAATTCAATGAAATTTTAAGTTCATGTCTTGCTTCAGTTTTGCTTGTACTCGTTAGACAGCATTAAGCAGATTATTTGCTGTCTTACCTTCGTTACAAATGTTGACTGAGAACCAACATTGTTGACAGATTAGACGACAGGATGAAGTCCAGTAGGTGGTTGTTTCCCACATTGCATTTGCTACTCCTTCAAAAAGTATTCTGAACATCAGCATCGGTTATTGACTTTGGTGGTGGCGGTAACACAATGTTCTAAATTGTTAAACCTCAATTCGTTGTCTACTTCGCAAACACCCCCAAGCACTGCTTATTAAATAAACGTTTTCTTTAAGGTTATTTTGCATTATTAAGGCAGTTCACTTCATCTCCTTATCTACAGCGGCTGTTCGCCACCCAATTTTAGTCTGTATAACCGAATGCAGGGTTTTGATTCCTTTGGGATTTCTTGAGCAGGAATGACCTTAAGCTTAAGGCTCTTTAAAGAATTGCCAACCCTATTAACGCAGGAAATACAAAATTTCTTAAAAATATGGTGAACGTCTTTGTTCATTTCGTAACTTGTAAAAATTTCCAACAGTCAAAGCGTATGATGTCAGAAGGAAGATTTTTACCACTCTGGAGGTCTACCATTTAAATTGGATAAGTCGTTACGCTTCAGTGGGTCTCAGGTTCGAGACGATGGAATGAAGGTTTGCTTTGGATTGCTAGGTGCAATCTATTTACAAGAGCTTAACGAGCTCCCATTCTACTCAAGCTATTGTAAAGAGCAGAAGCGTCCTGACGGGGTCATCTGAGGGTAACCGCTCTTTCTATTGGGTTGTACCACTTGAAATGTCCGATTTTTGCTGAACATCTGTGCCAGAACGTTAAAATTTCTCTTTTTTATCAAATAATGTGGTACGTGTGCTTGACGTTTGAGAATATTAGGGTTCCTTACAAATACCGTTTTTGTTTTCTACGAATTAAATACGTTGCTGTCGACAGTTCAAATTCGAACCCTCTTCCTTTACGAATAAAAATGGGACATAATGTGTCATTGGCAATGAAAAAACATTAATGACGCATTTGAGGATGTAGCAGTAAACGAACGCACTATACGCCGAAAATGAACCACATGGGAAGCCGGAAACATTAATGGACGACGATGTTTTAAGAGCAACGACGGATGCGGACTTAATGAAATCGGTGCGGGAAATTGCACAAAGCATGGGAGTATCCCCAAAGGCAATAGGTCGACACCTTTCTCTCATAGGAAAGGTAAAGAAACTCGATAAGTGGGTACCCCATGAACTGTACGAATCCCAAAAACTACGGCGCCTGGAAATCTGCGCATCGCTTACATCAAGATACCAAACTGAACCGTTTTTGCACCGGATTGTCACCTGTGATGAAAAGTGGATACTGTGTGATAATCGTGAAAGATCTGAGCAGTGGTTGGATGCAGATGAAAAACCAAAACACACCTCCAAGCCCGATCTTCACCCAAAAAAGGTTATGGTGACAATTTGGTGGAAATCGAAAGTACATTTCTTTAACCAGGAGAAACGATAAACGCTATCCAATATTGTGAGGGAATCGACATATTGCAGGCCAAATTGGCTAAAATCAACCTGCATTGGTCAATAGGCACAGTCCGATCTTTTTGCATGACAATGCTAGATCCCACAACCTCACAGGTAACGGTGAAAAAACTGTTGCAGTTGGGATTTGAAATTCTGACGCATCCATCGTACTCTCCTGATATTTCTTCAATTTAATAGGTTGCGTGGGTTGGTGTTGAAGGAAATAGAATTGAAAATGTATGCGCAGTCGATGGAACCTGAGAGCAGTCGATTAATGAAAAGAATGTCAGCAATATTCCTACGTTCTTCTAACGAATTCATATTGAGAAGTTTGATGAGGAGAAAGGGGAACCAAGCTTGACTGACATACTCAAGCAGTTAGCGGACAAGGGTAACATACAGAGATCTGCTTACATACGGGTTTCTAAAGTCCTTGGATCACCTTTTAATAAAGCCAAGTGATGAGTTGGCTTTGAGGATCATCTTACCGATATGCGAACGGAAATTAACCTCACAATCGAATAATATGCCAAGGTCTTGGTTGACCATAGATAAAGGAAAGTTCGCGAAGAGAAGGGTTGCATTTACGTGAGGAAGTTATAGATTGACATTTGACTATATTAAGTTGTTGGCAGTTTTTAAGGCACCAGATTGAAAACCGATCAAGGTCTTCTTGAAGAATGAGTCATCGGGAGAAGGAATAGTTTCAACAAATTTTGTGTTTAATGACCTTCTCAAGATCGCTAATAGTAACAATGAAGAGAAGAGAACCAAGATGACTGCCTTGTGGAACTCCAGAACATTATAATAACGGTTTATCAGGTAAGAAGAAATATCAATTTTAAATAAAATAGGCTCAAAGCCTCACGAATTGCATTCGAGGTACTAAACTATTACTACATTTTGACCTACTAATCAGCGAAAGCGGATTTTCATATTACAGTCGTCCTACTTAAACAGGGACACAATGTTGTTCCTTAAAGTCAGCTATGTACACTTGCTGTCAAATATTATTCTTCTCATCTCAAACTTCATATTGACAGCAATCTAGGTAGTCAAAAGACATGCGAAAGTTTCAGAAAGATTTCATTTCACACTTCAAACGATGTTTGTGTTTTTTTTGCCAGGATATAGGAGATAATAAAATTCTATAAGTATTATTGTTGTCCTCATATATGAGTATTTTATGGAGTTCACTGCCATTTCATTTTGGTAATATGTTCCAGAATTTATACAGAAATATGTCCTGAAACGATGGCAAAGTTTTAAGTGTTGCCAAAAGATAAAAAAAAAACTTTTATATTCCCTATGATTTATTGCTCAAAGTGAGAGTATATTTTGCAATTCTGACAACAACCAAAGGTGTCCATTGAAACATTTTTATTGCAGATTGAAAAAGTTTGCTCACATTTCATGTTCTACAAGTCATTGAGGTAGGTGATGGACTATATACGACTTATAAGTTGGTGTGAGTTTTTGATTCTGAACGAAAGTTTTACATTTACTTGTTGGGATGTGTTGTAGAAGCTTAATCTTATTGTTGGCTTCGAAAATGCATAATTTTGGCAGCATTTGTGACTCGGCCAAACACATCACTGAACCGCGATTTGACTTCTAACACGTTATTGACTTTACGGGAGTGGAAGACTGTAAGAGAGCTTTCGGCAAGACATTTACTCCAACTTAATGCGATAGTGTTTTAGTGAAATAAGTCACATGCTCATGCTCTTATGAACCGTTGTGTGAACTACTTAGCAAGACGCCTGATTTATAGGCGGGACCCTACAAGCCGAAAATTAAATTTTCGTTTCAAAATAAGAGGCTTTTGATACGATTCGCCTTGGAGTTTTGATGACTTTGCATGCCGACAGCTATCTGATTTCTATATTATGGATATGTTGGCACTGGGACTTTTATTGTTGCTGTATTGCCTGTACTTAGAATAGGGTTCGGCCAGAGCCTGAAGGGAAATAGTATATGAGTTTTGATGACGTTTCGAAAGACTCTTAACTGCTTGATTGCTTCCTAATGGGACACTATGCTCTTGCAAATCCCCTAAGTGTTGACTGTAGGTTAGGTTAGGTAAGAGTGGCTGTTGGAAATACCAACCCACTTAGGCCTATTGGCCCATTGTGATGCCACGTGGATCTATGATCTTCTTACTACTGGAACCAGTTTGAGCTTATAATAAAGCGTAGGAGACTGTTAACGTCTATTTTTTCTAGATCGTTTAGGTCGTTGTAGAAGAAAGCTCCTAGATGAAGCTTCCTTCTCTGAGAGAGAGCTGGGCATGTGTAGAGTAGGTGGGGGATTGTCTCCTCCTCTTCCTCGTCCATGCACCTTCTACAGAAATCGTTAGTAAAAGCGCCAAGCCTTCTTGCGTGCTTGCCTATGAGGCAGTGTCCGGTAATGACACTTATTATGGCGCTGAGATGTTTCCTATCTAAAAGGATCAGACACTTAGATCGACTCAGATCCAGCCTTGGCCAGATCTGTTTGGTCGCTAGACATGTTTGTCCAGCAGTCCACCTAAGGTCTGTTCTTTTATTGGCATCTAGCTTTAGTGTTAGTTTGAACGTAGCGATTGGTATACCTATACTACCTTTGTCCGGTAGGATAGGTAGAGTGGTTGCAATTTTGGCGAGTTCATCGGCTCTGCAGTTCCCTGGAATGTCTATGTGGCCCGACACCCAACAGAGGTGAATGTTGAACTGCTCTGCCATCTCCATGAGAGATGAGAGGCTTAGATTTAGCTTATCTGAGAAAACACCGCCACCAACTTCGCTGTCGGTTTTAGATCCATCTGTGTAGAGATGGATTGACTTGTCCTCCATGAAAGCATCCTCCTCCCAGAATGATCTAGAGGGGAAGCTTACATGGAAGTTTTTGTCAAACCAAAGTTCAGGTATGGTGTAATCGGTGTTCTCTGTGAGGATTCCTAATGTATTAAGAATGTTGGCGTGGTCAAATGAATTATTTGTCCACTGTTTAGTCGCTTTAAGGCGAATAGCTGCAGTCGCAGCTACTTGCTTGCTAGAAATGTCGAGGGGTGTCAAGTGAAGCAGAATATCTAATGCCGCAGAGGGGGTAGACCGCAAGGCTCCGCTTGTGCATAGACATGCTGTTCTTTGGACTCTGCTTAATTTAATGCGGTTGACTGCATTTTCCAAGGCCGTCCACCAGACAACCACCCCGTAAGTAAGTATCGACCTTATGACTGAGATGTATAGCCAGTGGGTTATGCGAGGTTGAAGGCCCCATTTGTTCCCAATGGCTTTCTTGCAAGAGAATAAAGCTATTGTAGCTTTATTGACTCTTTCTTGAATGTTAGGTTTCCAGTTTAGTTTCCTGTCAAAAATGAGACCCAGATATTTTGCTGTATCGGAGAAAGCTAAACTGGTACCGTTTATTGAAGGAGGGTCTATGATTGGAATTTTATATTTCCTAGAAAAGAGGACAAGATCAGTTTTATGGGGGTTTATTCCCAATCCACAGCGATCTGCCCAGCAGGTTAATCTGTTAAGATTCTCGTGCCACTGAATCTAAAATATTTTCGCTTATATCTTGTACAGAGGGGATCTTGTCCATAATTGTTCTGTTTTAAAGAAGCTTCGACGATGACTCACCGGTTGTACCATGTGGTGTAACGTTGTACATTAAGGTGAACTTTTGTACTTCCCTTTTATAATCTGCCCCCTTTTCGTGGGCAATTTGAAGCCGCTTCAGAATAGATCGATTCATGTTCTCCACCACGCCGTTCGCCTGTGGCCAATTCGGGAGCGAGGTGGTTAATTCAATATTGTTGGCTTCAAAATAGTCTTTGAATTCGCTGCTAACGAACTGTGGACCTTTGTCCGCCTTTATGGACTTATGGTAGCCTAACCTGCCGAATTTTTCCTCCAAGTTGGCAATGATATCCGCTGTTGTAATTTTCTTCATAAACTTTGTCTCTTGATATCGGGGGTAATAATCAATGATGACAAAACTGAAATCGTGGTTTGGTAATGGCCCCAATATGTCGATTGCGATACATTGCTAAGGTCTGTCTGGGAATGCATGTCGTTGCATGGGAGCTGGTGGTGATGGTTTTGAAACTAGTAGACATTCACGACACTGCTTCACGAATGACTCTACTTCCCTGTCCATTAGCGGCCACCATACTTTTGACCGAAGCCTGCGCTTCATGACTGTTTCTCCTGGATGGCCTTCGTGCCCTAGATCTAGTACTCTTCGTCGTAATACCGCTGGTATGACAATTCGGGCACCACGAAAGAGAATTTTCACCAGGGTGCACAATTCCAACTGAAATGGGAAGAACTTTTCTTTAGCATTGGTCACTCTTTACACTTTTCACTGTTTCTACGAGTTCTTGATCCGTGTCGATGCATTTTACTATCTCGCTTATTGTAAGTGCGTGGAAAACGCTGTCACAATGGGTGTCAAACGAGTCAGTTTCTTCAGTTTTGTACAATATTGATAACGAATCGGCTATGTTCAATTTACCCGCCTGATATATTACTTTAAACTTAAAGGATTGAAGTCTCAGTACCCATCTTTCAGTCCGAGCTGGAGACTTTGATGTTTGTTTAAAAATGGCTTATGGGGACTTATGATCAGTCACAAACTCAAAAGTTATTCCTGCGAGATAGTAATAACAGCGTTCTACAGCTCAAACTAACGCCAGGCTTTACTTTTCAGTTTGTGAATATCTCCTCTCTACAGTAGAGAGGTTTTGCTGGCAAATGAGATAAATTGAGAGTTTCCATCTTGAAACTGCAACAGGACTGCACCCAACGCGACTGGACTTGCATCGGCTATTAGACGAGTACGATTCTTGGAGTTAAAATAAGCTAGAGTGGGAAATTTCACAAGAGAATTCTTTAATCGCCGGAACGACTGCTCTTGTTTTTCGCCCCACGTAAAGTTGACGTTTTTTTTTTAAGAAGACTGCATAATGATTCCGTAGCGTCTGCCATATCCGGAATGAACTTCCCTAGATATGTCACAATGTCCCACAACGCAGATGGAATACGAAGTAGATGTTGTTGTACTGGCTTTACTGACTCACCTCACGATAGTTGAACCTATATACCTTTTATTTTTGGGAATGGCCGATGTTCTTCAAGATGGTTAATGTCAACCCCAATTTTAAAAACTTTTAATTTGATGGCTATTTCACGGCTTAGTAACGATTGTTTGCCGTTCTTAATAACGTAGAACGAAGCGATTGCTTCTGCTCGCTCATTCACGCTTTTGGGGGATTCAAAAACTGGTATTATTTCAAGCAGTTCCTTACCTGCATACGCTCTGAACCGGTTTGGTGATTCCTTTCGGATGTTCAGCAATGCTCTCGAATTGTTATAAATAATTGTTCCCAGTCTTTTTCCCCTATAAGATTGAATCGTGACCCTGAATCCATAACCATCGCCAGCTAACAGCACCAACAGAGCAAACAATTTTCCCACTTGATGGCTCGCCTAGCTCTTCTGTTTCGAAGCAGTCATGTTCATAATCTCTTTCCCCTTTGGTCACCTTTTCCTCTTCCTTTTCTTCGTCTACAAACCTTCTATTTGACTGTCCAAATCTTTTTCTTTTCGAACTCCACCTGTCTTCAAAATTATTCTTTCGTTATCTGTTTTAGTCCTAAATCTTCTGGCGAAATGTCCCACAAACCCACACTAATTGCATCTGACATTTCTGGCCGGTCAGCCACTACTCTCTCTAGAATGACCTAATCGCCCACATCTCTGGCATTCTCTGCCATGGTTTGAATATTTCTCCTTTTGCGCAGAGAAAATGTTATTGATCCCACTTGACGATGATGTAGGGGCCATTGTTTCCGTCTGGCTCGCGATTTGCTCATGTACTGAGCACATATCTATCACCTATGTGATGACCGATACCATCTCTCCCATTCTGATCGGATCAAAGATTTGTCGATCGTATAAACTCATCCTTCTTTCCCGGAATGCCTTTGCCCGGAGTGATGCTTTACTCACTCTCGCTCCTCCCTATTCTCTTTTAGGAAGAACAATTTAATGTTCAACTTCGCAATTTAATGCCAATGGTTTACAATTAAATGTAATCCCCCTTTCCCTGCAATTTAATGCGATTACAACAATTTAGTCCAATTTAATGGGCATAACTCACGTCTGTTATAAACTTTCTTACTTCCGCTCATCCACTCACTTTTCTTTCTTTTTGTTTTTTTTTTTTCTGAGTATACTAAATACTCGCGTCTATGATTTCTACCGATTCCAAATACAATGAGAATGAACGGAGCCATTTCTACCATTCGGATCGAATGACCGCTCTGTCAATAGTCTCACACAGAAATGGTCTTATTCCGGTGTCATTCAATTTTATGAACCTGTTGTACCAAGAACGATTAAGCCAGCTGGTCTGTTTGCTAAGAGACACATTCAATTGTGAAGACTTTCTTGAACTGCTCCGACACGAAACTTATTGTTTTTCCCAGTTTTACAATTGAATGTAATAAGCAATCTCCACCACAATTGAATGTGCAGTCTATATATTTATGTATATATCCCTCTCTCTCTCTCTCTCTCTCTCTCTCTCTCTCTCTCTCTCTGTTTATCACAATTTAATGTGGATCAATTCACCTGTTCAAGTATGAACTTGTTTACAATTGAATGTAATTATTTAATCATTTATCCACACCACGTTATGTGTGTACGAATACTTACGAGTACTATCTGTCTGTTTCTCCTTTTTTTTATCCTCGTCTCCAATGTAATGACCAGTACTGAAACAGTAGATAGTATAACAAACACAAGTGGTAATTTCGATAGAATTTCTTTATTTTTATTTATTTAGACTACCACGCTCTGACACGATCATTAACAGACTCACTCGCGTAGCCGAAGTTGTGTGGATGATTACCGGCGAGCGATAGAGCGCATCGTGGGTGTAGAGAGCACTATGTAATGAAGCGATGAGTGGCGAGAGCGTAAACCTGCATGTCAGCTCAGAGCTCGTCCTCGCTGACAGGTCACCATATTCATTGTTTTCTATAATTTAATTCCGTAAACCAATTCTGAATTTTTACTTCACAGCTGCGCTTAGTATCGTCGGTGTTTGTGGTATTTGTGTTTGACTTTTTTTATAATGACGCGGGAATTTAGAATGGATATAGCCAATATACGCGGGCTCAAAAGCAACCACTTTTCTGCGTACGTCCACGTCTGTAAATATAGACCAGCTCTTTTGGCACTTCGTGAAACACTGGTATTGTAGATCCCCGCCCAGACCTCTTAGATCACTGTGATCTGAAGCTAACTGGCTACGAATAAGTGTCATTATTCTTCTCTCACCACGGTTTCGCCATTTACGTGCGTAGTGATGTAGTTTATCAAAGTCCACCACAATGTAGTCCTTGTTCCAATTCGGAACTCAATTTCTTGTGGTTGAAATTCCATCTCCTCAAGCAAATTATCCACTACTGCTTTATTTATAGAAGCCCCAAGCTGGACAGGCAATTCGACTTTTAACGAGTTTAATGTGCTGTCTGACTCCATGCAAAGAATTGTATCCCTGTATCCTTATACTGAAATTGTTATTACGGGCGATGTCAATATACACAATCCCCGAATGAGAGTGTGTTGAGATTTTCGTTGCGGAAAACAACTTACCGCAGCTTGTAAATGAGCCCACGTGAATACCAGACGTTGACAGTCATACCGCCAACACCCAGGACTTGTTTCTCATTGATGTGCTCTCCCTTCTAGGTTCGTCGGACCATTGTGTCATATCAGCTAATTTCTCGTACACCGACCACACTGTTAGAGAAAAAATTCCTAAAAGAAACGTATGGCAATACGAGAAAGCCAAATGGAGCGGTCTTTACAGCTTCTTTAAAAATTTTAACTGGTCGTTAGGTTTCCTGGAGAACGACGTAGATGCCGCTACTGACTTGATTATCGACACCATTCTCTTTGGAATGAGATCTTTTATCCCTCATCGGATGAAGAGTATCAAAGCAAAAGAAAGGGCGTGGCACGATTCGAGCTGTAAAGTAACTGTCAGGGTAAGAAAAGAGAAAACAGAAAAAAATTCAACGAGCCAAAACTGCAAAGTCTTTCCTAAGCGTGCAAAATTCCAATACGACCAAAAGTTGAGGCAAGAAATGCTATAATGTTACAAAGATAGTAAAAGCTTTTGGTCGTTTGTCAAAAACATCAGAAATTCTGCCTCATCCTCCATCCCAAAGCTAATTTACAATGATTTTCCTCTCAGGATAAGGCCAATCTACTTGCTGCATACTTTGCGGCCAGCTCAACACTCCCAGATTGTACTTTGTCTCCGCCTACACTTGAGTGCGACGAAACCTCAATGGGACGAATCCACTTTCGCACTCGTATAGTAGCAAGAGTATTTAAAGGTCTCAACATACATAAATCCGCTGGTCCAGATGATATATCTCCCCTTCTTCTAAAGAGGTGTTCTTCCACGCTGGCAAAACCACTGCGTAAGCTTTTTCATCAATCCTACTCTTTAGAACTCTTCTGGAGCATATGGAAAACAGCATTTGTCCAGTCCGTCCCTAAAAAAGGCGAATCATCTTCTCCCTCCTCCTACCCATTGCACTGACGACCCTTCTCGCCAAAGTCATGGAAACGCTGATAAATCGTCAGCTCATGAAATATGTCGAAACGAAAACTTCTCAATGACCGGCAGTACGGCTTTCGCAGCAACAAGTCCACTGGTGATTTGATGGCACGTCCCACCGACAAGTGAAATCAAAGCATACATCAATCTGGCGAAAACAAGATAGTTGCACTTGATATTTCTAAAGCATTTGACAGATTTTGGCATCAGGCTCTTTTGTCAAAAATGCGTGCATTAGGGACCGACAACTCTCTCCTTCAATTGATTAAAAATTACCTTTCGGAACGTTCAATTCAAGATGTTTTGGACGGTTTCAAGTCTGATATTAAAAAATAAATGCTTGTGTGCCCCAGGGCTCCGCTCTGTCTCCGACACTCTTCTTAATTTTCATCAACGATCTTCTGTCTGCTACTTCTAATCCAATATATTCCTTTGCTGGCGATAGTATTCTCTGCTTTCCATATTCGTTCCCCAACTCACGTCCTTGCTCTTCGGCTGTAGAACGGGAATGGGAACGGCAGCGTATGTTAAGCTCATTCCGATATTAACAGCATAACCAATTGGAGAACTACCAACCGAGTGTAATTTAATGCTTCCAAAACACAAAGCTCTCTGCTGTCGTTAAAGCGAAATTTAAACACCCAGCCATTATCAATGAATGGCACTTGCATTGTCGAAGCCGATAAACTTTCCATTCTCGGTATGTGTGTCAATGACAACGAATGAATCCGTAACACCCCTCTCGCTATGAATGCTCATCAGTATACCCTCAAGCCCACTTTCGGACGTACTCTGAAATATCCTGATTCGATCCTAAGCCGAACAACTCGCTTGTGGAAGGCTCTGCCGAGCTCTCTATTTCCTAGTCATTATAATGTTCAGACATTTAAAACCAACGTACATCGATACCTATCTTTCTTCTCTCTCTAACTTTCCTTCGCCCGCGCGTTAAGCCTTAAGGGCACCTTAATCCCTTATGCGCGCCCTACTTCATAAAAAAAATGTGAAATGAAATCGCCTACGAACTTGTTGGGCAAGTCTCGAAGCAGAGTTTTTCAGGAGACGAGCCTACATTAGGTATGCGTCCTCGGTTAGAGCTTCCATTGACAAGTGGGTTTCATATGAGCACAACAGCAAATGGGATGTCGCTCCAAGCTGCCTGCAGACTAAATGAATGCTTCCCGACATCTCTAAGAAGTCAGTGCCTTTCCTGCTATCCCTTAGTACGGGTGAAGGGGCACTATACTTTTGCTAAGCACACACTCATAAGTGTGTTGGGCATAAGTGATACAAAATCTTACTACGCTTGACAGTGATGACTATGCCGATGTGAATGTCCGACCTACGCTCGCATTAGGCTACAAGTACTCGGCGCAGACTCGGTGGGTGCTGATAGGCACTTTTTCACTGAAACGCTTACCCAGGAGTGTAATGAACTAGTTTTGTGCCTAAATGCTCTGAAATTCATTTTGGTGGAGGAAGAATTCCACTCGGTGCATTCGTAAAAGTAAAAACGGAAATACCTGGGCTCAGACCCAGGACAACTGACGGAGCTTGTGACTTGGGGCTAAGTTCCACTTCGATCTGTATTACAACATATTCATTTTAGCCCTGTGGCCTATGTCAGCGACAAAGACTCTATTTCAAATTTTATACATATTTCTCGGGTGAAACACACTTGCCGATGTTGAATCCTTGCACATGCTAAACTTTTTCTCTTTAATACGAGTATAACCGCACAGAAAATATTGAAAAATGATAACATAAATGGAAAAACTTTTCTCTTATCCTTTATCCCAACGACTTCCTTCAACTTCACGAACAGAAAGAAACAATTCTTTTGAAAAAGTGGTACTCAGCCGGGACTTTCACTTGAATTGATGAAGTGGTTAAAAACTTTAACGAGAGCGGAAATCGCCATTGTTCCCCTAAGTAGTTGCTTTATCCGTTTTCCCTCTTGTTCGTTTCTTCTTTCTTGAAAAAACTTTAACACCCTGGTATTCATATTTATTCAGTGACAACCATAATATGGTTCCCTCTAAGGAGCATCTACAATGGAAAAAAATAAAATAAGAATAAAAACCCGCCCTGAATAGGATGCGGAGACAATTAGTTTTATCTGACGGTAATGTGCACGTATTTTCAGTTACTTGACTATTTCACAAAAACAAAACATTCACTTGATTAAATTATATGTACTCGTGCTGGGTGCTGGGTGCTCCTAACCCAGCCCGGTGCACGGATGCACTGCAGGGGAAGAAAAGCATCTCTTGCTTATTCAGATGTGTGTGTGGTCACGTAATTGTGTCCCGACACAGGTGTGAATAATGAAGGAACGTGCTATTATGTGGATTTGCAAAAAGTTATATAATTTGTACGCTGGGTCTTAACAGATACTATTTGGCTTAAGAATACAAAATATGATACTTTTGGGGTAAATAAGTGGATGCCGGCATTACCCTGCGAAAAGCCTTGCACACTTAAGTAGCTCCCTCTGATCATACAGAGATCACGACCTCAGACACAACTGTGCAACATTATTGATGCAAACCAACAGGAGTTAAAGATGCAGTGCTCGAAAAAAGCCCAATCTTCTCTACTTTACGAGTATATACTGAAACATCTCATCTAATACTGACGGCAAACAGCAACCCTCGCCCGAAAATTTCACTACCCCAACATGGACATCCCAATTCGCAGATTCAATAAATAAAATTGAAATTTCAATTGAGTTGTCACATCGTAAATTCATCCTTTATGTTTGTCGTACTCCAGTTATTTGCGCGTTTTATGGATGAATCGTAAATTTCAATACCCCCAGAAGCGCAACCCCATTTTGAGGGGGTTTACTCTGTGGCCCTTTCAACGACTCCGAAAGGCCTTTTGACAAATTTTGTTCTGAAAATTGCGTTAGCCCTTGCCGAAGTGGTTGCTTGAATACAACAGCAATGCGAATTTAAGAAGACGAGTTTCTCCTTTTTTAAGGGCAAATCAATTTAAGTGAAACGTTCTGCCATCATACGGAAATGAAAATTGAATTTTTCTTCATCCGAAGATACTACGAGTATATTGTGAACTTAAAGGCATTTTAACGCCTTTTTGAATTGTGTCGGCATCCCTGTAAAATGCCAATTGTATCTGTGATTTATGTGTGACTTTGTAGAGCTTTTGATTTATTAACATAAGTGTGCTCCATGAAAACAGTCCTTTCACAAAATCAAAGGGTAAAAATTACGAGCTTGGGAATTTATTACAGTAAGGGTGTTTTTTAATAGCCATAGAACGTTTTTATAAACAATAACGTCATACGAACTGAGTCTGGACCATGAACCCTTATTCATTATGAAGAATGTTTCGTGACATTATGGTTTGAACACAGCTTGGGGCTTATGACTTCATTTGCTGTTTTTGACAAAGGGCATCGGTCTAATTTTGGCCCACTTTTCCGCCGAAGATTAGGGCTCTTTTGCATCAATAACCTTACACTCTAAGTTTTGCATAGCTTCCGTGCATATGCACACCAAAGGCTTTTCATAGCCCCACAACTAACAGAAAATATCGTAGCGGCTTATACTGCGGCAAAGCCCAGGAAAATAGTAAATCGAAGAGGCGCCCCATGCTACTGGTGGAACGATGAAATAAAAACACTCAGGGCAAATTGTTTAAAAGCTAGTTCAAAGGTCTAGAGGGAGAAATGACTTCCAACAACACCTAGAAAGCTTTAAACAGGCAAGACGGGAGTTTACAAAGGCGATCAAACAGAGCAAATCAAGATGCTTCAAACGTATATGCGACGAAGCGGATATCAACCCATAGGGCACGGCCTACAGAATGGTTATGACCAAACTGAAATCCTGCACGTCTCCACAAATAACGAGCCCAAAAATGCACATTCCCCAAAAGGTTACACAACATGGTCGCAATCGTCCGGGAAACGGAAATAGGATATATCCTAGCCGTTACACTGGAAGAACTGCAGAGAGCTCATAATCGAATAGGAGACAAAAAGGCAACTGAACCCGATGGTATTCCGAACACAGCATTAAATACTGCTGCTGGAATAAAACCAGATCTTTTCATCGCAACATTGCAAAAGTGTCTCGAGGAGGGAGTGTTCCCAGAATCATGGAAGTAGCAACATTTAGTGCTACTACCCAAAGGAAATAAACCACCAGGAGAACCATCGTCATATCGCCCAATATGTTTTCTAGACACATTGGGAAAGACCATTGAGCTTATTATATATGACAGACTGCTGACTGTAGCAGAGGAGAAGGGAGCCCTCTCAAACCACCAGTTTGGATGATTTCGAAAGTCACGCTCCACGGTCGATGCTATCCAAACAGTAGTCGACATTGCGTCTGTAGCCATAGAAGGGCATTATTGGAGGTGGAGCTCAAAAAAGTACTATACTGTGCGGTGGTGACACTAGACGTCAAAAACGCGTTCAATACTGTCGACTGATCCCAAATAAGGCGATCACTTGCAAGGATGGAAACACCCTACTACCTGCTAAAGATAGTCGCCAACTATTTCACGAATAGGAAGTTACTTTATGACACGGATGAAGGGGTTAAATACTACACCATCTCCGCTGGGGTACCGCAAGGATCAGTGCTAGGTACACTCCTGTGGAACCTAATGTATGACGGAGTGTTGCGACTAAGACTGCCCGAAGGAGTCAGTATCACATCCATGAAGTCGGGTCAACCACAAACACAGCTATTGTTTAAATAAAGCAGTACCTCGAATCTGCGGGTGTCGAACCGGCGGAACAAAAAACAGAAGACGTTCTTATTACGAGCAGGAAAACCGTGGAATATATCAATATTCAAGTCGGTAACCAGAACATCCGATCGAAGTAAGCGATAAAGTACCTAGGAGAGATGTTAGACAACCGGCTACGGTTCAAACAACATGCGGACTACGTGAGGAGAAAATCGTCAGCGATACAAGCGGCACTCTCAAGAATACTGCCAAATATTTGCGGACCTGGATACGCAAAAAGGATCCTCCTAGCTAAAGTGGTCAGCTCGGTTATTCTATACGCGGCACCAGTCTGGGCAGATACGCTGAGAAGGAAAGAACCAGGCCGGAAACTGTCAGCGGCGGTATACCGACTCGTTGCACTAAGGACAATAAGCGGCTATAGGATGATCTCGGCGAAGCCGCATTTGTCATCGCGATTAGAATTTACCTCCGGATAGCCTCAATGCCAATTAATGCCAATTCAATCAGGAGAATGAAAGAGGAAGAAAGGGTACGTTCTATAGCACTATGGCAATCTCGATGGGATAATGCCACAAAGGGTAGATGAACTCATACCTTGATTCAAAAAACCGATGTATGGATGAACAGTGCCCAAGGAAACTGCAACTATCACCTTACGCAGTTCATCTCTGGCTATGGCGGATACCGAAAGTATCTTACAGATTTGGCCATGGCAACTCCCACTTTTGTCCCGAGTGTCCAAATCAGGAGGAGGACGTAAAGCACTCAATTTTCCTTTGCGGACGCTTCGCGGAATGGACAGAAAATCTACCAGACCCCCAGAGGCAGTTAAGAGAATGGTGTAGTCGGAAGAATACTGGCTAAATATCTGCGGATTTGTAAAAACTGTGCAGACTGAGCTATATAGAATAGAAGCCGAAAGAAGAGCGGCAGAACCAGCCGAACAAATAGAATCACCGGAGTAGCATGAATTGCTTGCCAGCCCCGCGAAGTAATACCTAATGACAGTCCCGCGGGGAGAATTGTTGAAGGACGTAGTGGTGTGGATTAGTACGTAGGCGATTATTCGGGTGTTGCGAATCGTCCATGTTGGTGGCACGGGCTACCGCATCTTTAGAAGATTACCACATCCATTGGCGCAACCAAGAAAAAAAAAAAAAAAACAGAAGAAGTAATTGATTGGCGTCAAATCGCATGATCTCGGTAGCCGGTCACTAGTCCAATGAATCAAGTCCTTAATAAGTTTTTTGATTTGAGGCTTTGGTTAACCCAGGTGGATTTATTGTACCTTATTGCAAGCACAATTAAATTCTAGACTTAAAACTAACAAAATCAACTTAAAGCCATATTTGAAACTAAAGGGTTGGTCCATAGTGATGCCACGTTGATCTGTGATCCTCCTACTCTTGGAACAAATTTAAGGTTATGATGAAGCCCAGGAGACTTTTAACGTCTATATTCTTTAGATCGCTTAAGTCATTATAGAATATAGTTCCTAAGTGGAATTTGGCATATACAGTTTAGGTGGAGAATTGTCTATTCCTCTTCCTCATCCATGCAGCTTCTACAGAAATCATTTGTAAAGACGCCAGGACTTCTTGCATGCTTGCCTATAAAGTAGTGATGACACCTATGATGTCGCTGAGATGTTTCCTATTTGGAAGAATCGAACTTTTAGAGCAATTCAGTTACGGTTTTGGTCAGACTTGTTTGGTCGCTAGACATGTTGACCTAATAGTCCACCTAAGGATTGTTCTTTTGTTAGCATCCAGCTTTAATATTAGTTTGCACGTAGTAATTGGTACACCTATGCTACCCTTTCCCGGTAGAATAGGTAGAGTGGTTCCAATTTTGGCGAGTGTGACACGGCATCCAAAATAGGTGAAGGTTGAACTGCTCTACAGTCTCCCTAAGAGATTATCGGCAATCAAGAGGGGTTTTAGAATTTAGTGAGAATGATTCCAGGGACTTGATAGAGGCCTGGTTATCCGAAAAGATGCAGATATCACATTTTTCTTCAGCCAGAACAGAGCTTCTTTAATCGCCAAAAATTTCCTCCCGGAACACGCTACAGTGAAGGAGAGGCTTAAATTTAGCTTATCTGAGAAAACACCGCCACCAAATCCACTATCAGTTTAAGATTTATCTGTGTAGAAGTGGATTGACTTGTCATCCATGAAAGCATCCTCCTCCCAGAAATATCTAGAGGGGAAGCTTACCTGAAAGTCTTTGTCAAACCAATGTTCGAGCATAGTGTAGTCGATGTTCTCTGGAGGGATGCCTAGTGTGTTGAGAATACTAGCATGGCCAAATGGTTCATTTGTTCACACTGTGCTTTTTATTGTCCACCTGCAGCAGCATCAAGGTATTTCCGAATGTTAAATAGTTTTGTGAGAAAATTATCGAACATTTTAAGATTTAGTGACCTCTATGCTCAAAGAATGATTCAACTGTGCAAAAAGCGATGGTTGGCATTCACTAAAATGCTATTCCGACGTGGAAACCAGATTTGGCTTCTACGAGAAGATCACGACAAAAATAATTTTGTTACCCGCTTGCGGTTGGAGAACTACGATTAGGGTATTCACTGAGCGGTGTAAACCTACCGACGCCCAGTGCTGCAGCAATGACTACACATCAATTGTTCTTGTTTTACCTCCTCGTGGTAGCCGCTGGGTACTGGTCTCGACCAACCGGACGCGATCTGCCAAATGTGAGAAATGACTGAACTTTTTTTTAAGAACTTAACACTCGCGAGGGTATTACTACTCTTAAGATAGAGAGAGGGAGAGAGAGTGAGAAAGAGAAAGTTGTTTGGGCTCAGTGGTTATTTTGCTCCGTCCAACATTTAATGGGGAGACTAAATTATTAGTGTAAATTGACTTGTTGTTGCACTTTAGGCAACCATTTATCTTTCAGGCACTGCTGGTATTGAACCCCGAACCATCCGATTGGAAAGCCACTACCACTTAAGACACGTCCACCATATAGGGTCGGATGAACATTAAATCGGTCAACGACAGTTTTTATACCGCGCGAAATGGGTTACTGACTCCAGAATACCCGGCCACTTTCGCACAAGGGTTCATAAATGGCCCTGGCCCTCCGGGTTGCGCATGGGGTTAAATACCTGGCAAGATAAAATGCTCACTATTGCGAATCAATCAAATGTTTCGGATAAGGACGGATCTATTGTTGGACCTTGACAGACCGCATGCAAGCAAACTCTAAGAGGAGGCCTTTGACTGCTATAAAGCTGATATCATTCCCATTCATGAACTGTGGTGGCATTGGCCGGGCAAAGGAAGCATAAAAGACTTCGATATCGACTATGGTGATTGCTATGAGGAAGAAAATCACACTTTATTTGGATGACGACTTGATATACGCGGCAGACTTTGGCAAGAAGTCGTGAGCTTTCGACATGAAACCAGACACCTTATAATAATACGCATCAAAGCTTTATTCGCCAACAGCAGCTTGATATGCGCCCACGCCGACGATATCGGCCCACGCCCCACAAAGAAAATGACGCTACCGAAGAATATTCCAATGTCAACGTATGACGTACGTGGTTGATCATCAGGCAGATCATCAAAACCTCAACCAAATTGATCATGTTGCGACCAACGCAGGAGTATTATACAGGGTCTTTCTATAGGGACGTTCGAAATTTGTTAGTTTCTAGCCGCCATGTTCTTAAAGCCAAATCTGTCACAATTTTTGTGTACTATTTAGTAGTGTTTGGATGGAGAATCAACATGAAATGTTATAACGTTGAACAACGTCCGCAAATTATCAGTACTTTGTTCGAAATGAATGGATGTGTGTACAAGCAAAATTGTCAGATTTGGGACTACACCAATCCACATGAGGTACATCAGGACAAAACGAAACTGGCAATACCATAACCGTCAACAGCGAATGCTACAGATCGATGTAAAACAATTTCTTGTGTCCCAAACTTGATGACATGGATTTCGACGACGTGTCACACAGCGCATGTCACGATGAACACTCTGCACGAGCGATTTTAGGGCATGGTTATATCACTCAGCGGCAACATAAACTAGCCATCGAGATCGGGCAATTTCACGCCTTTAGACTTCTTCCTTTGGGGCTATTTTAAGTCGCCGGTCTATGTGAATAAACTAAAAATAATTGATGCACTCAAAGTCAACATAATATGTGCCACCAAGCAAAGCCGCGGCGGACATTTGAACGACGTTATATTCCAAACTTAATGCCATAAAATGCGTGGGCATCTCACACACTATTTCTTTTATTTACACTTAAAAATCGAGCGTCCGTATTGAAAGGCGCTATAGACGTCCCAACTGCCTGATTTCAGCCAGCGATATCTCGGATACAACAAGTAAAGTCAAGAGATCTATCCACCTGACTAAAATGAATTAAGGATAGCAATATACAAGCTAAAGTGCAACAAAGCTGCCGAACTATTTAAGACGGCGGGAAATGACATGCGCCAACTCATTACCAAAATTTGTTCGGCAAAGCATTTCTAAAGAACAGAACCTTAGCACCTTTTCCCCGATCCACAAGAAAGCAGACCATCTTAACAGCGCTAAAGAGGTATTAGTCTCATCAACATCGTATATGAGTATGTATAACATCTTATCAATGATCTCATTGGCCCCTAATAGTGCAATTTTAGGCCGGGAAAATGTGCAATCGCCCAAATATTCACATTATGGCAGATCCTGGAACAAGCCGAAGAAGTCAAAATCGATACGCACCACCTCATTATAGACTTCAAGTTCGCATATAACAGCATCTATACAGACGAGTTTTACAGAGCCATGTCCAGATTTGTTCACATATATTGGAACAGAGACGACAAAAATTGGTTAAGCTGTGAATGAGAGCAAACTAACTAACACGAAGGGACACACAACATCGGGGACTTTGTATACTCCGATTTGACATCTCATGAGAAATCAAACGAAGGGTTACTCTTGTCAATCACAGTTTCTCTGGCCTAACAAGGCAATTGGGTAAGAAGGTCAAGTGTCAAGAGACACTAATGAGTTCTGCTCTATGGCAGAAAGGTATTTTTGCGTCTATTGATCCAAATGTCTCTACTTGTTGCCGTTGGAATAGAGAAACTACAGGTAAGAGTACCCTTCCACCTGCATCGTTCGTTGCTTATTCCCTCACAGTTTACTAGGCCGAATGTGTAATCACATATTTCCCATTGATCCATCAACTAACCACATTTAATAAATCATAGCTTAACTCAATTAAATCTGCACTAACTCCTAATGCCCATGAAAGTCAACCCACATCATCGTGTAACACAAACCTCTTGACAGAAAATCATTTCCTGTAGGCTTATGTACAACAATCCATCAAATATCCTTTTCTCCAGCCTCTCATGTTCATTTCAATGATAATTATTATATTTCGGCAAATCATTAGTAAATAAAAGTAGCTGCTACCCAATTTGCCCCCAATTTGCCCCTAATGGCACTTGATTGCCTTTATTCCACAAAAAAAAAAAAAAACGAAACAAACAAAAATCCTTTAGTTGGAGTACACGAGGACAAACATTCATAAGCTATTCGAGCTTTACCGCCCTTATGTTGTTATACTCGTTTCTACCCGCTTTTGTTAATGAGTCAATAAAGTTCTATCATACCGCTTTCGTATTCGTATTGATGTTTCGTACGAGCGGAGAGATAAGTTGAGCGCCCACATCAATAGATAAATAAAAACCCATGAGTGTATCTATTGCTGAAGAGACAACATCAAGTGATGTGAAAAGTTGATGGGATGAACGGAATTCCAAAGGATACCGAAGGATGAATTTCTGTTAACCTTGCTCAATTGAATAAAGCGAGCCAATTAGGAATGAATGAAGGATGTTTGCTTTTTATTTTCTATTTTTTGTATTTTATGTTAAACTAACTTGTGAATATGGAAAACAAGGACATTTTTGGGTTTTTTTTTTCTTAAAAAAAGAAATCGGGTTATTTAAAAAAATTTGGCATAGTGAAGAGTTTGAAGAAGAAATCGGAAAGAGTCTTCAGAGAAAATATTGATTCTGCTTGGTTTCATATGGAAATCTTTCTTGACTCAATGGAGTATAAGGATCGCAAAACCCAAATATATGTGAAGACTTATGTAAAGACTGACTTGACCATAAGACCATAGGATCCCATCCTGCCATCCTCGAGGTCTTCCTCTAAAGGATCTCCTTGTGTATGATGATTGTTAGCATCCCAGAGTATAGTAAAAAGCCACAGAATTTGCTGAAAACTTGGATGGATTACTTCTGCACTCTATTTAACAATGAAGCCGACGAAGATTCTGCTGTCAGATAGAAAAAAAAACCATTCAACTTGGATAATAATGGACAACAACTTCATCCATCTGATCAATGACAGCGATATCTAAAACAAGCGCTTTGACATACGCGATACCTTGAGATCCTTATAACGAATGTTCGGTCTTCCTTGTAGTCCCAAACATACGAGTAGATGCTGTGATTCGAGGATCCTCTTTCCTGAAGTATTTGTGTCCATTCGTTGGATGTGGCCGAACTCATATAATTCACGGATGTAATATCTTCGCACATGGGACCAATAGTCGATGAAAAATTTTTCACCCAAGCGACCAACACTTGGTTCTACAATATATAGTGGTGCAGCAGCAAAGCATGCATTCCGTCTTCCGGATTTGGAGTTTTGAGGATACTTGTTTCGCCAAACCGAAGTAGCAGTGATTTTCTGCAGCGAGTTCTTGCGAATCTCCACCAGGGTGTTGTTCGTGGAGATCATGTCTATTTCGAGGGAGGTAAACTTAGTCACTTTTGAGCATTACAGCGACGATGGACAAACCTAGGAAGTGGACAGATGATTCTTTGTTTGACAACATGCACCTGGTTTTGTCCTCATTAGCTTCAATTCCAACTTGCTTCACCTTTTCTTCAATTGCCGTAAAACGCCTCTATGACAGCGTGTTGCGGTAAATTTTCCCGCAACAAGTTCGGCTCTCTTTTCCCCTTGCAAGTCCTTTCGGTCCCTCTTTTCTTTGAGTGGAAACACCGAGCTCTGGCGGAGGTGGAGGGCAGCCATGGTCCCATCAGCCAGTGGCCCACCAATCCCAGACCTCGGAAAACAACCCACATAGGTTCACGGGAAGAACCCCAGGGTGCGACTGGAGGTCCTCCAGGAACACCGTTGTCGGAGCCATAGATAGACGGGAGACTCGTAACGGGCAGCATCAGACAGGACGTCTGAAAGTCGCCGACGGGTGGGGATGGACGGTCCTTTCAATCTAGACACCCCAACAGGATGATGACGGGTGGGGGAAGACGATCCCTGGAACCTACACCCCAACGAAAGCCAAACAACGGAAGGCGAAGAGTACACCCCATTATGCTACCGAGGGGCGTACGAGCCAAGTGATCGATGGGTGAAGAGACGACGATCTCTTTTATACGAGTAGCAACACCCCAACGAGGGAACAACAAAGGAGCAACAGTGGTGTGCAGGCGAACGGACAGTATAATCGGGCACACCCCAACGACGCACCAGCTTTAAAAGTTAGGTTCGATGGGTGAAGGGATGACGACCCCTTTTTAAGCCAGCACCCCACCGATGGAGCACCGAAGGAGCAGCAGAGGCGTGTAGGCGGACGGCCAAGTAATAAGACCGCCTCCACCGTGGGAACAGGAAAACATAAATACAAGACACAAACGTACAACAACCAGCAACAAACCATCACCAACCAACAACAACGCTGGTACAAAAGTACAAACTGGCAGAGAGGCCAGAGGGCAGGAGGGCCCAATGACAAAAATTTAAATAAATAATTGTAAGGAGTGACACGCCATTGGTCAGTCCCCACCCCCCAAATCTGAACGCCGATCCACCGGAGTAGGTAGGGACCCGGAAAAAAAAAATGAAAAGTATAATTTTCACATGCACTATACTTTTCTTTCTGCTATTCGAAATTTCTTTTTTGTAGAACCTAAGATTAGGCAATAGCTAGGATCCACAGCTTCCACAAACTCGCTCAGTGGAGGTCCCAGTCATTACTGGAAGTGGGAGCGAACTCCGAGACTGAGGAGTTTAGTATGAATGTGGAAAATGGTATGTGTGAGGCCTAGTCGGACACGGAGGCACACACTAGCAAAGCTTGCTAGTGCTGTAGCTGGAAATCCCGACGTTGGGTTCACTAGTGCTGAATAAATGTGTGAAAGAATGTGCGTGTGAATGTGTGTGTGTGTCTGGCGGGAGTTGTGGATGCTAAAAGATCTGGAACTCACTTTGGTGACGACCAGCCCACCGAGAGGGTCAGCCTAAGCTTTTTTTTATTTTGATTTTGCGATTTTTTTTTGTTGCGAAAAGTAGAGTTTTTTTTTCAGTTTGCCAATTGCGAAAAGCAATTGTATAGAGTAGATTTTCCTTTTAGTTTTCAAAAAGTAAAGTAGAGTCGCGTTTACAAAAAAAAAAAAAATAAAAAAATAAAAGGAAATAAATAAAACAAGAAAAATGAGATTATGGCAAAGGGAAAAAGGAGAAAGGAAATGATACGAGGATTGGACAGCGGGAATAACGGGACGGAAGGAGTGAGAACTGTGCCAGGAAGGGGCGCAGCACCGCTAGGAGGAGAGTAAAGATAAGTATAGTGCAGTGTAGTGTCGTGGGAAAAAAAATAAATAAAATAAATAAATAAATAAATTTTTGAAATTCGTTTTGGTACCTTTTCGAAGTGAGTCTCCGGTGGGCCGAGCGTGCGTAAGAATCCCGAGAAAAGACGGGACACACGACCCGTTAGTTACGTTTGGTTGTTTCGGAACGGTTAAATAGCGGGTCACTCTATCGCCGAGTGTACCGCTACGCAAAAAAACCTTATAACGTCGAGGAATTTTTGATTTTTTTATGTTTTTTTCTCTTTTTTTTTCTCGTGCGATTTTTTTTTTTTTTTTTGGGAAGTTTTTCCTTTTTTTTCCTCTCGACAGGTTTCGTGATTCCGGGGGAAAAATCACGAGGCGCCCATTTTTCTTTTATTTCGCCCAGGTTTAGCTGCCGTTAACGCGCTACCTGGTGGAACCCAGAGAGAACTTGCTATTGTTTGGTTCGGGGCATCGCCGTATATCGGTGCCGGGTATCAAACATAGCAAGCGTGCTAGGAGTAACTGATGATGTTGATGTCTTCTGAGTATCCCAGTAGCTGAAAAGATTTGTTGAAGATAGTGCCTTCCGTATTAACACCTGACCTTGCCTCTATTTCGAAATCCGGTCCTCGTTAATTATAGTATGGAGGAACTGTTTCCAGTATTGCTGGAATCCCGAATTCAGCTATCGCACTGTTGAGCTTGAGACGATGAATTCTATCATATACGGGCTTGAAGTCGATCGAGAGTTGATGAGTTTTGAGTGAGATGAGTTTTCTTAAGTGTTAACATTTTCTCGATTGTCGATCTGACTCGCTTTAATGTGACAATTAGTGTGTTGCCGAAGGTTTTGAGCCATTCACACGATATGCGGAATAGGAGCTTCTATGAGGCAATAAGCAAGAATCAGCCTTTTAATGCATTAAGGAATTAGCAAATAAAAGAAGTCTCTCTAACTAACTGTGTAAAAATCTTATCGTCCCAGTCCTAATGTATGGTTCCAAATCAAACACTTTAAATAATAAGCGAGTCGATATAAAAGATACAGCCTCAAATGCAAAGCATTTCTACAGTGTGCCATATCTAGTAAAAAGGTTGGATATGCTGGTCTCACGAAAATGTCAAATCAGGAGGTAAAGAGAACACTTCCCAATATATCATTTAGTTTCTCAAGTACCAATTAACTCTGGAAATTCTTTAAACCGCTCATTACCCATTGTTTACTTACTTCCTTAAGTGCTACAGTCCGGAGTAACCTTCGAACTTCATCAACAGACCTCTCCAGCCAGCACTATCCTCTGTCAGATATTTTCAGTGCCACACTCCAACTTTCTTGAGGTCCACAGTGCGAAAACTCTTTAGGCCGGAGATCTGACGTCTATTCGTTCAACATGGCCAAGTCATCTCAGACCTTGAACCCGTAGACGTCTGTCACTGTACAACCAGTATAGTTTGTAGTTGAAACTTTTCCTCCATTTTTCGTTAATACAAACTAATTGCTTCCAAGCCAAGTGCTTCTTTCGATAAGGTCCAATCCACTGCGCTATAGAGTAAGACCGGGATGATAAGGGTTTTGCACAAAGCTAGTTTGGTACTGCGGAACCAAAGTAGATGAAGTCCTGAACTATGTACCTCAAAGTCATAGGCACCAATAGTGGTATGCGTCCTTTTCTTCCGGGCCCTCTCCGATTACGTATAAAACAGCATTTGTCCAGCCCATCTATAAAAAAGACGAATCTTCTTTTCTCTCCTACTACAGACCCATTGCATCAAGGTTTTTTTTTTCCAAGGTCATGGAAATGTCGATAAACCATCAACTCATGAAATATCTTGAAACACGGAAACTTCTCAATGACCGGCAGTACGGTTTTCGCAGCAACAGGTCCACTAGTTATTTGATGGCATGTCTTATCGAAAAGTGGAACCAACGTCTGTATAAATCTGTCGAAAGTAAGATAGTTGGACTTGATATTTCTAAGGCGTTTGATAGAGTTTTACATCAGGCTTTTTGCTTGAAATTGCGTGCATTTGGGATAGACGACTCTCTTCTTCAATAGATTAGAAACAACCTTTCGGATTGTTTAATTCAAGTTGTCTTGGATGGTTTCAAGTCTGGTGTTCATAAAATAAATGCTGGTGTGCCTCAGGGCTCCGTTCTGTCTCCGACACTCTTTTCAATTTTCATCAACGATCTCTTGTCTGCTACTTGTTATCCAATATATTCCTTTGCTAACGACAGTACTCTCTGAAATTCGTTCCCGGCTTCACGTCCCTACTCTTTGGCTGTAGAACGGGAACAGTAACCTCATTAAATTCCGATGTTAGCAGCATAAGCAATTGGGCAACAATCAACAGAGTGGAATTTAGTGCTTCCAAAACTCAATGCTGTCTGTCAGTAAAGTGAAATCCAAACACTCAGCCATTATCCGTGAATGGCACTTGCATCGTCGATGGGGAAGCTGGTGTTCAGTCTCATTGACATCAATTTTCGGGTAGTGCCTTCGGGTATTTGCTGCGCTCCGTAAGTACGTATAATTTTTTTTTTTTTACAAAGACCGTGCCAGGGTTTCGGATGGGAGATATTTAATCCTTCTATAGTAGCAGGCAGATGATTTTGGCAAATGCAAAAATTTGTCTCAACAGGTTGCGATATTACATACAGGTTTTTGATATCACCAAACCGAAACCTTTTGACTGAGATACGCTATTCTTCCTTCTTTTTTTTTTATTTCGGTCACTTCTATTTCCAATAATTTTTGTTAAACACTTTTTAGAGTAATTTAGTAATTCAGTATTTTATTTTTCTAGGATGTGAGTTTAAGGTTGTTTCTTTTTCTTTTCCTATCAGTTCACTTGTCTTTTCTTTATTAAATTATGAGGTAAATTTTGTGTGTCTTTTTTTTTCTTGTTGCACTTGCACTCAGAACCTTTTTCTTTCAGCCAATTTGGAAGACTGTCTCGTGTCTTTCTCCATTGCTAAGACATCGACTCTCTCTTCAAATAAAAATCCGTTTTTTTTTCTTTTTTTTTCTCAAATACCGAATTTTCTATCATCAGGCCATAGTTCCGAATTCTGTTTTTTTTTCTTCGATGCCATGGCACCATGCATAAAATCATTAACCCCATCGAGCTTTAGACACAGTTATTTCACTTTTGATGCACAAGTGTAAAATTCGATACACAAACCAAATAGAATGGTGGTAGCCCACCGCACCAATGTATGATACATATTGTGATAACCACTTAAATGTGAGCAGCGACATCTAGATTCAAAGACCAGAAGATTTCGATACTGGAATAACAAAGTCTCGACTGGAGAGTAGAATCGAATTTTCTAGCAAATTGGAAATTGTATGGGACGCTGGATGGCGAGGATTGTTCTCGAAGTATGTCATTCGAGTATAAATACCAGCATCCCCAAGGTATGCAGATGAGTTCTAAAGTGAAATCTGAAGTGTTAATTAAGAGAAGTGATTAAGTGGTTTAAGTAAAAGATAAGAAAAGTATAAGCGGTTGAGAAATTGGATTGTACTGAGAGAAACAATTAAATAGTGAATTGTAACTGTACTGAATAAAGGGATTTGTATTGAAAAGAATAAGTTCCATCATTTGTACGCACACAAACATTTTACAATATGCAAAAAGAACATAGAATGGAAAGGGATATTATTTAAATTTATTTTTTTTTGGTTGTTGTACTTGAAATTATCCTTACGGATCATACCAGGAGGTGGCGCTTCCATCGCAGATGGGTGGATATCAGTGTTTTATTTCCTTTTGTTACTTTTTGAAAATTGGTGGAAGAATGCGTACATTACATACATACATACACATATCGACATACAATAAACCAGCGTTTCCCACAACTTTGTAGGGTTTCTTCAATAATACTTTCCAGATTTGTGCTAAATTTTTCCTCTTCTTCACCATTGTCCTCATCAGCAGAATTATCCCAATCGAATTCGTAAATTTTTTGAATTACTCGTACTTGCTGGGTCAAACCTTTCGGACGCATCTCTTACGCTTAAAAGAGTATTATATGATGCCTGACCACAAACTAAACGTTTTCGATTTTTTTATTTTTTTTTTTCTAATTTTCTTACATGTGTTTAATTATTTTATACACTTTGTTTTGTACACTTAAATCTCTTTATATATTTTTTTTAATTATTTGTACACTCACTTCTATACAAAAAAGAAAAAAATCAGCTACAAAATGATCACCAGCAATACTTATAATAAAATATTCGCCAACAAGCTTGCACAACATATCGAGCTATTCTGAGAAAAAAAAACCCTTAGAGAACAAATTAGAATTGCGGGACTTAGAAGCTCAAACATATAATATTGCCTATAGGCAACATCGGGCATGAAAGTGTTAAAGATGTGGGAACAAAGCCAAATATTCAATTTTCCCGGGTTTCGGCACCACAAAGTTCCCTCAGTGATTTCAGGAACTACGATTAATCAGAATTTAATCACTTTTAATTTTTAAGTTAATTTTAATTTAAGTTAGTTCAATTTAATTTGCAAGACTTTCATTTGCATTTAATTGTTTCCCTATCACAATATATGCTCGTATGTACTGCCTGGTCGAATCCTTTCATCATCGATTCCAATTTAACAAAGTATCTGCTTGATCTCCCCGGGAGAGCATTTATTGGAAGGAGATTCGGAACACTACTTCTACTTTGCAGAATTTGAGATATTAATTCACAATAGCTTAACATAGATTGTAATTATTGTGTGTGGTGAATAATCAAGTATAAAAGGACAGTTAAGATGTTTTGAAATAAATACAAAATAAATATGCCTTGGGGCAAAAAGATGTATTGATGGACTTCTCTGTGTTTGAATGGGAAAGGAGGATTCCAAGTGTGAGGTTGAAGCCCAACAACAGGAATATATGGAAGCTACTGAGGTAGTATGTCCAGTGCTGACAATTTACTGATATTATACTGTCCTACGGCTGTTAGAATGGACAACAAATACTTTCGAAAAACGATTGACAAAGGGGAAAGTCCCTTTACATCTTAACATTTCCGTATCCATCACTACAGATTTTCCATCACGTCAAATACAATATTAACTCTCATGGGGTTTTTCTGTTTATTTAAAAATTTCAAATCGATTACGATTCCAGCTCAGACTGGGGACTAGTGTTGTATGGATAGCCGAAGGAGCAACACCACATTCTGAATTAAAAAAAAAATGAAAAAAACGTGTTCGGAATTTTATTTCCCTTTAAGCAAACACGTTTTTATTGATAACATGATTGAGATCCATTCATTTAAAAATATTCCATCTGGATCTCTTTTATCTATTTTTTTCCAGTTTCGAGTCGTGATGCCCAAAAATAAGAAAATGAAGCAAGAGACAGGGGATACATACTCGTACCGTATTCAATGTTGGAGCTCATTCTATTCTCCCTAAATGAAGGGTCCTTATGATAAATACTCCATTTGTTGGAAAGCATTGTAATATATATTATTCTGAAATTTTCTTCTCTACGATAACGCTATGCAAATTTGAGGAAATTTTCATTGTTTCAATTTTTTGTCGATTTTTCATTTTTTTTTGGTCGGCCCAAGGATCAAATTTACAAATGGATTTCTCATCCTTTAGTTATTATACATTATTTACCATTACATTACGAGTATTTGTTATATGGTAAAGAGAAATAGATGGAACGGGAAAATTTAAAAATTTGTCTGTACACACTCACATCTAGAAGAGGGATTTGTGCCTAGGGACACGCATCAATCTTGGAGATGTTTGATGGAAGAAAATATTTTCTTTCCAATTGTTTCGTCGTAGAAGAAATCTGCTTCGGTAAGGTGTGGTAGAGGTTAGGTAGAACCAGATCGTTGAGTTTGGTGCACCGAAAACTAAGAGGTCTTGATACTCTCCACTGCACTTCTCCAAATCATGTACATGCCTTTGTATCCACTCTCATTTCTCATGTTTCGTACGAGCCATCCCAATGGAATGCCTGGCTAGAGATTCAGTTTCCGAAATACATCAGTGACCGCGTATATTTCTGGACTCACTAGCGATTCAGCCTACTTTTCACCAAATTCTCATTCTCATTAGACCAAAATTATGTTCAGAAGCAAAAAAAATTTTAAAGTCCAGGTCTTAAGCAAGAAATCCGAAAACCTTCTCGTCGACAGGACAGCAGGCAACACTAAAAGTTGAAGAGCGTTTCTTTATCTCATGCGATTGTCGGAAGAACAACCCTACAGAAGCGGTACATCACGCAGGTTAACTGTAGTACAACCACCACGGCTTTCTTTTGTTGAGGTCCGAACTATCAAAATAACCCAGAGGGATTAAATCTCAGTTTCATATCATGGATCGTACTGGAAGGCGGAAGGACTAGATCCCAGCGAGATATTACAGACGGCCAGTCTTTGTTTTGCCCAGTCTACTACCACTTCTGACCACATAATCTATGAGACCACACTAAATTAGGCAACGTGACCCAATATTTTAGAGAGATGAGTAGGACCATGTCAGCCTTTCAAAAATTCGCAGATCTACCGACGTTATACCGTAAAACAACAATTTCGTAGTTGGGGCTCCCAACATGTTTGTAGTTGAAGGGAATCACGTACTGCATATGGGGGCTTGTGGAATGCTGCTTATATGTAAAAGTGCCTCTATGAATGGACCACATAAAGTGCTTAATCACCTCACATCTTTAGAGACGTTGGATGGCACCAGATATTTGCTAAGCAGGTCGCCTGTCAAATTTGGTACCGAGTCGACCACCGTCGAGTGCACAGCTCCACCAATGCACTCGCAATATTGTTGTGTGCTGTGCAGCAAAAAAAAAAAAAGCGCGCGTGCAAAAAAAAAATATATACAAAAACAAAAAAAGTGCAGTGCAGTGACAGTGAATATCACACAGTGCGGGTATCCCACCTCACCCGCTCCTAGTCGAAGTACTGTTGTTTGCACTCAGTCACTGCCGTTACTGTATTTACCATACGGTACGGGCAATGGCTGAGTGTATGTAACAACTGATGGATAGCGGGGTTGTGAGTGAAAATTTTGTTGGTGCACTGTTTCATATTGTTGTAAGGGCATAACACCTACAACAATTTGATTCGGTAAACCAACGTCAGAATTTCCACTTCGCAGCCTTGCTTAGTATCGTCGGTGTTTGTGTTTTCTGTGTTTGTCTGTGATTATGACTAGGGAATTCAGGGTAGACGCAGCCAATATACGCGGGCTAAAAAGTAATCACTTTTCTGCGTACGTCCACGTCTGTAAGTAGAGACCAGCTGTTTTGGCACTTAGTGAAACACAGGTAGATCCCCGCCCACACCTCTTAGATCATTCTGATCTGAAGCTACCTGGCTACGAACTAGTGCCATTATTCTTCTCTCAGCGCGGTCTCGCCATTTATGTGCATAGTGATGTAGCTTACCAAACTCCACCACAATGTGATCCATGTACCAATCCGGAATTCAACTTCATGTGGTTAAAATTCCATCTCCGTAAGAAAATTATACACTACTGCTTTATTTATAGAAGCCACAAACTGGACAGCAATTCAACCTTTAACGAGTTTGATGCGCTGTCTGACACCATTCAAAGAATTGTATCCCTGTATCCTCATACTGAAATCGTTATTACGGGCGACTTCAATATACACAATTCTGGGTGGCTTCGACATTCTGGACAGACAACACCCGAAGGACGGTGTATTGAGATTTTCGCTGCGGAAAACAACCTAACGCAGCTTGTAAATGAGCCCACGCGAATACTAGACGTTGATAGTCATGCCGCCAACACCCTGGACTTGTTTTTAACTTCTCACCCTGATAAGTACACCATTGATGTGCTCTCCCCTCTAGGCTCGTCGGACTATTGTGTCATATCAGCTAATTTCTCGTACACCGACCACACAGTTAGAGAAAAAATTCCTAAAAGAACCGTATGGCAATACGAGAAAGCCAACTGGAGCGGTCTTAACAGCTGCTTTAGGAATTTTAACTGGTCGTTATGCTTCCTCGATAACGACGTGGATGCCGCTGCTGATATGATTACAGACACCATTCTCTTTGGAATGAAATCCTTCATTCCTCATCAAGACCAACCCGACAGAGGAAAACCGAAAAAAGTTTAAACGAGCCAGAAATGACTGCAACGCCTTTCTTAAGCGTGTGAAATTCCTATACGACCAAAAACTGAGGCAAAAAATACTGCAATGTCCCAAAGGCAGTAAAAATTGTTGGTCGTTCGTCAAAAACATTAGAAATTCCGCCTCATCCTCCATCCCAACGCTCATTTACAATGACATTCCAGCTGTCAGCTCTTTGGATAAGGCCAATCTGCTTGCTGCACACTTTGCGGCCAGATTGTGCTTTGTCTCCGCCTACACTTGAGTGCGTCGAATCTTCAATGGGACGAATCTACTTTCGCACTCGTGTAGTAGAAAGAGTACTTAAAGATCTCAACATACATAAATCCGCTGGTCCAGATGGTATATCTCCCCTTCTTCTGAAGAGGTGTTCTTCCTCGCTGGCAAAACCACTGCGTAAGCTTTTTCATCAATCCTACACTTTAGGACTCTTCCCGAGCAGATGGAAAACAGCATTTGTCCAGCCCGTCCCCAAAAAAGGCGAATCATCTTCTCTCTCCTCCTACAGACCCATTGCACTTACGTCCCTTCTTTCCAAGGTCATGGAAACACTGATAAATCGTCAGCTCATGAAATATCTCGAAACACGAAAACTTCTCAATGACCGGCAGTACGGTTTTCATAGCAACAGGTCCACTGGTGATTTGATGGCATGTCTCACCGAAAAGTGGAACCAAAGCGTACATCAATCTGGCGAAAGCAAGATACGAGTAGTTGCACTTGATATTTCTAAGGCATTTGACAGAGTTTGGCATCAGGCTCTTTTGTCGAAAATGCGTGCATTTGGGATCGACGACTCTCTTCTTCAATGGATTAGAAATTACCTTTCGGAACGTTCAATTCAAGTTGTCTTGGACGGTTTCAAGTCTGATATTCACAAAATAAATGCTGGTGTGCCCCAGGGTTCTGTTCTGTCACCGACACTCTTTTTAATTTTCATTAACGATCTCTTGTCTGCTACTTCTAATCCAATATATTCCTTTGCTGATGACAGTACTCTCTGCTTTTCATATTCGTTCCCGGACTCACGGCCCTGCTCTTCGGCTATAGTACGAGAACGGCAGCGTATGCTAAGCTCATTAAATTCCGATATCAACAGCATAACCAATTGGGGAACTATCAATAGAGTGGAATTTAATGCTTCCAAAACACAATGCTTTCTGCTGTCTTTAAAGCGAAATTTAAACACCCAGCCATTATCTATGAATGGCACTTGCATCGTCGAAACCGAAAAACTTTCCATTCTCGGTATGTGTGTCAATGACAACTTACGTTAGAATGACCACATATTTGATGTAGCCAAAAATGCTGCGAAATGTCTAGGTTTCCTCAAGCAATGTAAGAAATATTTTACCCCCTCTGATCTGGCCTCAATATATAAGACATTCATCCGCCCAAAATTGGAGTACAACTCCCACATCTGGTCAGGTGCTCCTAAAACATCTCTGCACCTGCTAGATAGGATTCAAAACCGTGCGATAAAACTTATTGACGATATTAATATCAGTCAATCAATGGACACCCTCCAACACCGACGAAATGTCTCGTGTCTCACTTTGTTTTATCGCTATTTCCACCACCAGTGCTCCACTGAAATCGCCAGTAGCATTCCGCCCATTCAAACTTTCAACCGTAACACCCGTCTCGCTATGAATGCTCATCAGTATACCCTCAAGCCCATTTTCGGACGTACTCTAAAATATCGTGATTCGTTCCTAAGCCGTACAACTCGCTTATGGAATGCCCTGCCGATCTCTGTATTTCCTGGTCGTTATAACTTGCAAACACTTAAAAACAATGTAAATCGGTACCTCTCTTTTCTTCCTCCCTAAATTTCCCTTGCCCGCGCTGTGTACAATCACCTTAAGGGTACTCAAACCCCTTGAGCGCGCGCTCATTATAAAAAAAAAAAAAAAAAAAAAATTAAAAGTCAGTAGACTTCATCAGAGACTTAGTGAGGTAAGGCTAGGTGATGAGTTTCTGTTCCATGGCACATACCTCATAGACCCAAAGCCAAGTTCAACGGCCCGTCGTGATGCCAAATACACAATCTCCCGGGCAACGACCTCTGCGCTTTAAATCATGACAAGACACCTTGGTTTATTGTCGTCCTCTTGACAACCGAATTCTAGAATGTGAAGGAGTATGCCGTCTCTGACTAATTGGGCACACTATAGTAGGCTACCCGATTTACCACTCTCGCAAATCCAACAGAAAACGCTTCTACGGAGGAGGAAGTGTCATCATAGAATATGCTACTTAGCCATGGAGCTAAGAGAAGTGAAGATTAATCTCCAAAAGTATGAGCTCACCACATCGCCTTAACTAGAGGCCGTTGATAATTAAGACCATCTCTGGAGAATTTATCATGAAACTGCAAAAACTTAATCTGGCAAGAAAAGAAGGTATACCCAGAGATTGTATTCCTGTCAGATCCAAGCCTTATCCTTAATTCTTTCTTTATCACAGACGACTTACTGCTGATCCCAAAAAACGGCAAAAATATTTAGCTTCGCATCTGGTGTCTGCCATGAACCTGCCAAAAATTGAACAATTGTCTAATTCAAACTAGCAGATGTGGAAATTTTATTCTGATATCTCAGCTAGAGCTTGACAAATTCAATACCAAACTCATTTAGACTCTTGATCAAGACTTTATCTCATCCTGCGCCCATACTGGTGAACAAAAGACCGCCAGAAAGTAATGTATTGTAAATTAGAACGAGAGTGAGAAACCTGCAAAACCACCCTTAAGACCTATAAATAGGAAACAAGAAAGGCCTATCGTAGGTCATGACATGGTTTCTGCGAAAGAATCACCAGCACCAATGAATGTTCGAGACTACACCAAGTCGTGTGTAAACCAAAATGAACCTCGAACGAATCTGTAATCGCACCTTCCTATCTGCCGATCAAGCCATGGATCTTTAATCTACAATATAAGGCATCAGAACCTGACAGTAAATTGCTTGTGCTATTCACGTGATACGCAAACAGTACAAAATCACTGTCTGGTAGGTTCCAGTGAACTGCGCCACTGATGATTTGGCCAAGCTTGAATCTCTAGGAACATAGAGTAGGCAGCTTTGTCAGACCACTTAGGTTTTATGCCAAACAGATGTCACACTCTAAGCCCACTCACAAGTGGGCTTATCGAACAACTGTGAGGTATCCCAAACGATCAAGAGGGATAAAGAGTCAAATACGACTTAAGACACTGTGCCATTGAAAGACAAGCGCATCGATTCAGTATAGTACTCTGAATCAGCTCTCCTACTTTCCTTAGAAGTCTTCGTTGTATTATATGAGCGTCGAAATTTCTAGGTGTGCCCCATCGACTGCATTCCGCCAACACCAATTTGTAATTCATGCCATTTACGCATGGAAATGCTTAACGTATTCTACTCGTAAAACATAAAGTATCTCCACATTCCGAGAATGAGTTAAAGGGCAAATAAATAACTTATGCATCCACAACTTCGTCCATGGCCAAAAGAAAAGACAACTCCCTCTCCAAACAGATACCCGTACATTTGCATAATTTTATTCTTTTTGATTCTCCATGCTTCCATGTGCTCGTATGTAACATACATACGTACGAGTACTCTACGTATCCAAAGTGGTATAAAAAGTGCTTCTATAGCAAAGGGACTTTCGAAACATCTGTTTACCCAATGCGATCATGATGCACTGACCCAGTTAAAGACCAAGTCTTCTAGCTCTCCAATTTTTGGAACAGTGTACCAGTAGACCACTGTGCATAGATACCTATCTCCTTTTGAATGCTTGAATTGATATCTTCCACCATCTAGTACCTAACATCAGAAGAATAAAGAGGTAAACACGAAATATGCACACGTTCATCCATATCTTGCAACATGTGGTTATATGGGAATTTGAGTTTTGCCGGCTACTTCACCACAGGAATAAACAAACCAGACCTTTTCGAAGGTGTTCATAGTGATGCCATCCGTAGTGGGTTAGTCCGTAAGAGCAGTGTGACCAGATAGATTTCTCGACTTGCATGAACTTTTTTTTAAAACAAATCTTTCGCCAAATTTTATGTGTCTCTTCAAGTAATTTGGAAGAAACCTAGATCGACATCCATCATGGTTTATGGGCAGTTTAGATTCTGACGATTTTCTTGAAAGATCTAAACATACATACGTAAGCATATGTTACAATTGACTCCAGCTTTCGCTGCTTTGCATTGTTGCCTAATGAATTTGAAGTTCAAAGGTCTGTTGGACCCTTTCCAGACATAAGCGACATAATTCTTAAGAGTATAACCACCTACTCTAAGTATCTGTAGAGTACGGGGATAATATTTGCCTCCTATACCATCGTGTTATGGATATGCACGGAACTATAACCGGCTTAGGGAGAGTTTGAGTCTCAGTTTGAACAACAACCCCAACATCGCATGCTAGCTTGGTTAATCTATTGAGTAAGGGTGTAAAAGAGCATCTGACTGACCGTAATAGGTAATAGGCCGGCTTGGGAATGCTTTAAAAAATCTGCGGAAGCTTTGCCATTAGCTTGAATTAGAGTATGCGCCGTTTTCACTAAAATTCGGAGTTTGTATGTATCTGGAAGGTGAACACCATTAGCATAATACAGCTGGAAACATTTGTTAATGGCTGCTTGAAATATATTCGTGTTGATCGGCTTTGCGGAAGTAAAAATGGCAATTAATTGAATACAGTCTCTGGAAAAGCGATAAATGCGTAGCAGTTCGGTCTAAAGATGCTTTGCAGAATAAGATGGAAAAGAACACATACGCCGGAGAGGAAGGCGTGTGAGCTTGGTACATTTCTGACGATCCGATGATACACAGCATTGCTTGACTGTAACGCTTTGGGTGCTTTCAATGCAAAGATCCTCAAAGGGTCAGTTGAAGACAAAGCAGAACCAATAGCTGACTGGCAATTAAACGATTGGGGTAGGTGATGACTCGCTTCAACTTAGGGGCCCTCAGTGCTGTAACTATGACAATATATCAATTATGCTTATTTTTCTCTTTTTTTTTATATCGACCCTTGTATTGGAAATAATTAAACTTCTGAAGGTGAACATCTTGAATGAATTCACGCGATAGAATCAACGATGGTGTGAACAATTAGCGTAATAGACACCCTAAATGAGCTACTGCAAGGCAGATATAGTTTAAAATAGAGATCGTTGGTGTGAAAACATAGAGGATCAATGGCAGTTCTTATATTGCCTGCGCCTTTGTTCACAAAGAGGTTCCAAAAAAGAAAAATCGCTACAGGTTTGACGTTGCACGTGGGCTTAACTATGCGACTAACTAAACCTCACTGTTTACAATTCGCATTAATCATCTGAATAAATAATTGCATTCCCAGCTTCTCTGGATACTTCTTCAGAGTATCCAGTGAGCAGAAGGACGAAACCGGCTTGTCAGCTGTATGAGATGAGACTGAGATGCACGTAATCAGAATGTCAAGGACTTCTTCGAGAACAATATTCGGTTTTACGAGTAGCATGGGCTTCCCGAGTCAACGAGACCCGACCGAAAACCTGTAAAAGTGAGCAGACAAACAAGATAATAGAGTCACAGTTGAATCTGAGGATTAATCACTTCTACAGTCTCATAATTGGCGAAGTGGATCCAAAATTTTCGCTGTCAGGCGGAACGAATCATTCTACCTGAAATATAAAAGCTAAATACATTCTGTCAAAATATAACCGCGACTGAGTCAACAAAAACAACACACATCAATTAATCATCAAAATGAATTTTGTCTCCTTCAAAATAAGCTCCATTTGAAGCGGTACATTTCTTCCAATTAACAATCCAGTCATCGGATATTCCGGGATCGCCTTCAGTTCTCTCAGGGAATTTTCTTATATGTCTTGAATTGGGAAAAAACTGATCCCACGAAATGGGTTTCGGAAATAAGAAAAAGTCACAGGGTAACATATCTGGAGAATACGGTGCTTGTTCGATCATATGGGTAGCGTTTTTGGTCAAAAGGTCGCTAACAAGGATCGATTTGTGAGATGGAGCATCTTCGTGGTGCAAACTCGAACAGTTCTTCTGCCATAATTCCAGTCTTTTTCGACGGATACTCTCACTCAAACGCTTCACAGCACTTAAAGCTCTAAATCGACGTTTTCTTCAGCAATTGCCATTGCAGACCGTCTCCGGTGAAGCAAGTTTTTAACAACTTCGCGGTCCCTTTTGAACGGTCTGTACCACCCAAATGCTCTTGTTCTCGATATTACAGAGGCCCCGCAGTCTTTCTCCAATATTCTCAACGCGTCCGAACAAGAAATTCCGTTCGCAACAAAAAATTTGAAACAAACTCTTTTTCAATATTTTTAACACTTCAGGTTAACTAATGTCTTTGGCTACTGACAACAAACTAGTTGATAGATGGCGCCTAAAGTCGGCGTCAAAATAGATAACAGCTGTGCCAGTACAGGAAAACAATTTTTCGTAAGAAACCATTAAGGCAGGGCGTTTGAATGACTCAGTCCCGGTTATATTTTGACGGAATGTACGTCCTTTCACTCGAGCTAAATGACGTAAGGGAAAAAATGCCTTAGGTAAAGTACAACAACCGATCGGTATGACAGGCTATTTAAGATGTGGTGGAAAGGATATATCGACTCATTTCCAAGATTTGGTCAGAGGGAAGTATGTATGTTAAAAAAAACCTCAGCATTGTGTGACCAATTCATAAAAAAGGAAACCGCCTGTACGCGTACAAGATCTTATCTGCCGTATTTTGTGGAAAAAATAATTTGACAACTAATCTGATCAATGCAGCTTTGAGTGCAGTAAGTCCATAATGGAGCAAATATTCACACTACGACAGGTGTTAAAAAAAATCCTTAAAGTCCAGTCGATACTCATATAAGAGCACGTATAGAGATGAACCTTGCCAAACTCAATAGATAGATAGTGCAGAATGCCAGTGAAAATCTTTAAAGAGTAGGAACCTCACCGAAGCTGTTTTATTAAAAAGGGATTCCGACAAGCTGGTGCAACTGACACGGCAACATCACACAACGAATATTTAGACTCAAATTTTTGTGCTAAACTTGTTATTGCCTGTTACCAAGGCGAGAATTACGACCGAAAATTGGAGTTAATGCTCTTAAAGTTGCAGACACCGACTCCGAATTTCAGTAGAAAATTTTTATAATTTGCAGACGTTGCTCGTTCGTGTATAGTACTTTACCATGATGAAAATGTTGAGTTTACTGAATAAATTGACAGTGACAGTTTGATGATTAGTGAAAGAGTGCGTTCACAAATTAAATTCAAAGTTGTCAAGTCCCTATTGGAAAACCCTTTATATAAGGGTTAAGGAGTTATAAGTTTATTCAAAATAATAAAGGCCGTTGCCAGATGGCCGCCAACCTTATCTTCACATTCGATCCGCTCCTTTTTCTACATAACCCATGTAGACCAGGATAAGGTTTGAGTTTATATTTTTATTTCCAATCAGGGTTGGACAAGATTGGAGGCGATTTTAGGTTGTACCAGAAGCGGATGACACAGCTTTTGAAATTATATCGGATCGGAGTTGTTGAGGACGCCATAAGCATGGCGGGGGGATGAGTGGAATACGAAAATCTTGCAGACTATTATATCTGCTATGATCATTGCTGTACGGAATAGAAACAGCGCTTAATCGCGTTGTATAGGCAAGGAGTCTTGAGCGCACGTGACCGAGTGTCTTATTACAATACACATCAACTCTAAGTTTTACCAACAGGCAAAAAGAACGTGTCAACGCAAAAAAACTCATAGAGAAGCCAGTAGAGATGAAAAAGGAGATCTTATAGTGAAATCACAGTCGTGGCTTGGAATATGGAATATTTTTTTTTCTGTAGCGCAACACCCCGTCGTTAGACAGAATAGACGATGATAGCCAAAGCATCCGTTCACCTGACCAAAATAAAGTAGTGATAGCAATATCTGAACTGAGATCCAACAAACTGAACCATAGAGGTCACCGCCTGAGGTATTCAAAGCTCCTGGAAATGTCTTTGTGAAGAGCGTACACCAACTCATTTCTTCAACCTGGTCAGAAGCGTGTATGCTTGATGAATGTCAGCTCTGTTTACACGATCCACAAAAAATGAGAACCCCCAACTGCGCCAACTATAGTGGTATAAGTCTTCTCAACATCGCATATCTGCTATATGGTGTGAGCATCTGAAGCCCTTCGTCAACAACCCGATTGGTCCCAATTAGTGCGGTTTCAGACCAGGAAAGTCCGCAAATATTCACGCTCTGGCACAGATTCTGGAACAAACTCAAGATCAATACTCACCGTCTTTTAATTAATTATCAGGCCGCATATGACGGCATTTATAGAGACGAGCTATATAGAGCAATTTCTAGTCTTGGAATCCCTGCGAAACCCATCCATCTGTGCTGAATGACGATGGAGAACGCTCACTGCTCCGTCATGATCGGAAATGGCTTAACAAGACCAAGTAACGAGTCTCTATATAAGGCCTTGATCATCCCAGTGGAATAATATGGCGCTGAAGCATGGACTCTATCGAAAGCAGATGATGATATCGTCGGTCGTTGCGAGAGAAAAATTCTTCGTAAGAAGATTCAACGGTGATCTAGAGGTAAGAAGTCATCGATCTAGTCAGAGAATTGCGCTTCAGTCGTCTGGTCTGAGATGGCTAGGACATGTAGAACGAATATACATCAACTCTCCAGCTCGCAGAGTCTTCGCAGAGTATTGACAACGCAGTAGAAGGATCAGGCTAATTGGAAAGGTTTGCCAGTTGAGATCCAGATTCACCTCCAACTGTAATGCTACTTAAGTAAGTGAGTACCTTTAAATCCGCCTTTTGCGCCCAACCGCTGGTATGGCTGAATGTATGAATGTATATCTTACGTTTTTTAGGCTCCTCGTAGGTGTGAAAGTTCCGGAATATGATGTTTCCTCATTAAATTGTATTTTTCGTCAAGCAGGTGAACCAAGTGAATTAATATTCTATAAGCCGTTACCGCAAATTTATTTTAAAAATTGTGTTTACAAACTTCAGACGATCTAAGGCTGGTCACTCTCTACACACAAAAGTACGCGTTAGATGGGAGGCCTCAGTTTTATTGCAATTCCCGTGGGAGGAAAAATTAAAAAATTAAATTTCTACAGGATGTCGGACTGCCAGCAATTTTAATGCAAAAATTGGGAAAACAGATGAAAAAAACCGCACAAACTACAGGGTATGCGGAGACTCCGGATGAAAAGTTTTCCTTAAAGGAAGCCACACAGTTCCGCGTTGTCGTACTGTTAAGGCTGGCGGGTCACGCAATTTGAAAAAATACGAAAACCGTCTCATGTACGATTTCACAGCACAAGCGGGAAGAAGGTTTACGGTCGTGGTTCTTACTTTAAATATGGTCAAATGCACAAATGCGGGGTCGCTTTCTAGCTGGAGTTTCAGCTGGTGGAGGAGGGTAGACCGTCTCCGCCACAATCAATTTTTCGTAGTCTAGTATGTTTTTCGTCCTCGGTTAGCTTCCGTAATTTTGTTGTTCGTGTTCTCGTACTCGCTCTCGTTGGTTATTTTCTTTTCTTTTATCTTTTGTTCTGTTGCATGAATGAGCTCAAAGCGCTTTTTGGCCATCGCCGCCATTCACACACATACACACACATGGGGTTCCATCAATTCAGCCTATCTTCTACGTTTGTGAGTCATGCTTGTCGATTTCGTCCAAGTGATTACTTTGGTTCGACCCGAAACCAAAGCTAATGGGTTGAGAGCTACAATAGAGACCGCAGAATAAGGAGGAAAACTATTTTAATAAAGGTACAATGGAGGGTGCCCGTTATACCCTTTTTGCAGACATATTGGGCAAAAGAACGACCGCGTAGAATTGCGGGCTTTCTTCTACAATCATGCTTTGAACTTTTTGTGGGGGTAAGGAGTCCTTTACATGTTTTCTTTTTTCTCTTGCAAACAATGTAGGTTGGGCCCGCGGCCGTTGCTGGATGTGTTGGATGTGTCTCTGGGGTACCTATATGGTCATTTCTATAGTGGTAGGCCGAGAGAACGAACTGGATCCCACCTGTACCGTGGCAACCAGAGCATGACGGGAAGAAAGACAAGAAGGTACAACACCACAAGCGGGAGGAGAAAAGAGGAGTCAACAGATGGACAAGGGAGTGGGGGATTTTTGGGGCGTGATTTGCACGCAACAGTCTTTATTGAACTATTTTCAATTCAAACCCATCAGGAAGAAATTCTGTACGGATACCTACCTACGTATATTACTATTTCCGTCAAATTGCTGTCCTTTCTAATTAATTTGCATTTGGACTTCAATTTCGACAGTTGACCGCTTCCAAATGCAGCTAGTCGACAATTTCATTCGGTCATCGCTGCATCTGTGGGGCATTCTGGATTGCGGATTCTTATTAAATTCAATTATACGAGTAAATATTAGCTCTGGGGCCCTATTCCATTCCATTAACATCAACTTTGGCTCTATCCTGACTTCGTAAATTTACATTAACTTGTAATGAATTTAAAATGTTCGCATTTGACTTTCTGTGGGTGCTGGCGGGTGAGGCAGAAAGATCTTACTCGCGAACGTCAAATTTGTTGGTTACCTAACTGAAGGCTAGCAAGTTCTATGAACTTGCGATTTTTATGTGCTCTGGCCATTATGCATGCAAATATTTCATTTTAAATTAATGAGTATCCTTCATTCTCTAATGTAATTTAGGACGACTTCATGCAACTATGCATCATGTACGAGTACCCACGGGCTGGCTCGTATGCTATATGAAGAGCAGTGGAAAATATTTGGCCGGTGAAAACGGATGATTCCGAGTATGTGAGCAAAAGGTGAAGAGCCAATTAGCGATTTCTGTGGCCTACTTTCAAGTCACAGGGTAATGGAGAAACAGTGTCCTAGTTGCTTTCTGCATTTTAGTTCTTTTCCATACATTGTCGAACAAGGTCATTCATATGACACCAGATGACTTCCTCAAAGAATTTAATTAGTGTCCAGTGTTTGGTTGTAGCGCTTGAACAAATCCAATAATGCATCTTCGATGGATTCAATAGTCGTTACAGGTGATCGATGCACACTGGTTATCACTGATAAGCAAAATACATACCAATAACCACATGATTTTAGTAGTCGAGCTCATTAGGCAAATCTAGTGGTCACCCATGATTTAAATGATTACCTTCATTAATTACGGCGATTGTGGTTTGGAAAACCGAAATTTACATTAACACGTCTTAATAACTCCACACCGCCATAGACAAACAGCAAATAATGGGGTAGCAACATAGCCAACTGTGAACACATGAATTGGGGAAATATTTGCATTTGACGGAGTTGAATTTGACAATAAACCCACGATTGCAGCAATTAATTTGGTGTGGTCTCATTCATCCCAGCTGGGGTTACTTTGTATTTAGTTTGGATATTTGAGTGCTTGGAGAGGGTTTAACTCCAGAATTACCAATAGTCTACCTTGCTCAATAACTCCTTTGTACTATATTGAAGTAAAGCTTCTAATTGTTTGCTTTATACGAGTGCTTACAAGTTGAATAGATACACGTAAGCAGGGTTTTCCATTAAAGGCATGTTCGTGATCCAACAAGAGGTGTCATTTTAAATCAACAGAAAAGTGCAACATTTTTATGAAAAGTGGTGATATTTTGACTTTATTTTAAATTACAATCTCTGTGGTTAGTAATAGATTGCAATACCTGTCAAATGTCCGCCTCGGCTCTGCCTACAAATACTCATGCTTTTGATGAAATTTTTCATCGCATAATTTCGGCTGTATTTCGTGAATAACAGTTCTGATATTTTCTTTTAGTGCACGAGTCTTTGGTGGAGCATTAGCACAGACTTTATCGTTAACTTAGTCCCAAAGGAAGAAGTCTAATTGTATCTCTAGTATCTAATTGAAGTCTCCATTTCGAGAAATCACGCGTCCAGGAAATTTGTCATGCAATAGAGTCATTTTTTCACCAGATGTGTCTTAAGTGGCACCGTGCTGCTGAAAATAAAGGCCATCCACGTCCATAGCATCAATTTCAGGCAGAAAAATGTCAGTCAATATCGTTCGGTAACGGAATCCTTTCACTGGAATCGTCGCATCAGCATCATTTTAGCAAAAATATGGCCCAATGACACCGCCAGCCCAAAAGCCGTACCAAAATGTGACGCGTTATAGATGGAGAGGTTGACAGTTTTGTTTGTGTACATACTATACACAGGCAAATGAAAAGAAAAATTGTACTTTCATTGATAACGGATTTACCAACACTGGCAAATGTGAGGGTCATGTTTTTGCCTGCCAGTAACACCAATAAGCTTCAACTATACACATACGTCCCTCGAAGGAAACAGTAGCCCTGAGATAAGCGTGCTCCTAGCCATGAAGTTCACAAGAAGAGCATGGTAAACGGTCAGTGACGTTACTGTTAACAATTGCTTTAAGAAAGCTGGGTTTTGGATCAGTACGAATAATAAGATTTCAAGCCAGAGGAAAATGATGTAGCGGTTGAACCTAGCAATGACGAATGGACCAAGTCAACGTCCGAAGACTTTGTATATATTGACGATGACGTGGCTACTGCTAGAGAGCACACGGGCGACGTTATTGTTAAGAGTTGTGTGTGCACGTTCACAGACAGAAATGATAGTGATAATGAAGACGATCAGCCAAACAGATTTTTGGATACAGAAATAAAGGACACTCTAAAGAAGCAAGAAGCTGTAAATGTACTAGAGACGCTATACCAGTTTTTTGAATTTCCGGCGGCTATTGATGAAACAGAACCGTATCTTCCAATTTAGGTTACAACAAAGGAATTATCGTCGACCTGTACCTCTCGCCGGCGACAGTAAGGACAGTGCCTTCTTAAGATGGAAGAATTACGGGCCAATGTCCTTGCCGTAGCAAAGTCCACTCCAAGCACTGACTTTTTCTGCATGCATTTGCAACTGGTGGATGTCATGTGGATTGTTATCTCCCCAAATGTGATAATTTTGCTTGATGTCATAACCATTCATCCAAAACGGTCCTTGTCACTGAAGATAATTTTTCCGAAATTGGTGTTCATTTCCAACTGGTCTGCTGCCCAGCCAGCGAATGCTCAACAAATAATTGACTGCCTCGGGTTATCGTGTTTCGACAAACTACGTTTGTTTATAGTTAGTTAAGGACTATTTGTGCATATAGTCCTGCATTCTAGCGAGGTCTTACATTCGTTCTTACGACATATGACTAACTTATTGGAAGAAGAATACAAAAACAAATAAAATATAGAATTTATTGCTTGAACCCAAGACTCTTCCACTATTCAGTGTTACCAAACACGAAGACGTGGAACTTTTGTCTCTACACAACAGTCCGGGGTGAAGTTAATCAGCATGCAGTTGTACACTCAAGGAAACTTATGCCATCCTCTCTTGACGTACTCCATCTAAGTCGATATCTTACTCCACAGTATCGTCCATATGGACGACTATGGGGGCCGGGGCATTGTTATTTATTCGGTTTTTATGCCTCGGTCATTCTATGTGACAAATGAACACTTTTCTGATTAAGTCGATGTTCTACCTACGGCTCTAAAAGTGCCTAAGTCAGCAGGACTAAGATTCACTCAAAGACACTTGTGGTCAAAATGTTGAACTATATTTTTATCCGCCTATGAAGATCTCTTATGATTCTGTGCCATACAGACCCAGTAACAGCATGGATAAATCTTTAGTCATGTAGCCTAAAACAATAAGTGTGTGCTCCACCAGTAACATAATACTGGCCTACGCGGTCATAGGGCTCACAACTATATACGGAAGAGATCAAATAATGTGACGAACTAGCTAATAGCATCGGAAAGCAATGGATTCATTGCTGACGACCCTGGCAAACAATTAAAGGACAACAACCTTCGGATCTGCACGTGGAATGTTCAGACCCTGAGCAGAGGCTCTTGACTGACATCACGCAGATATCACCGCTATCCAGGAAGAGCGATGGGATGGGACTATCAAAAAGAAGAAGAAAAACTGGGAACAGAAACAACGCTTATCAGGGCTCGGATACGACATACACGGCAGACTTTGCCAAGAAGGCTTGAGCTTCCGGTACGTGAGCGAGCACCTTATGACAATCCATATCAATGCTTCGCTAACATAAGGGTAATATGCGCTCATGCTCCCACTGAAATGAAGGACGATTCCACCAAAGCATGTTACGAGCTTCTCGACAAGACATATGTGTATGAGCAATGTCCTATGCAATTTTAAAGCCAGGACGGGAAATCTGTGGCTATCGTTATAGCAAGCCCACGGTTTCCGCATCTCAATATACACAAAGGGACATTTACCGACGTAAGGCATGCCTCCAGTAATTGGGATGTCCCAACGTTCCTAGTAGGCCGCCTGGTCACCTCAATATAGGACGTATAGTAGTAATTTGAATATAATTTGCAGAATATGTCATAGATTTTGCAACTGACATTACAAGCACGATCTTTAAAATTAGATATGAACTGATAAGTTCAGGCTATATAGCTCATAACCGGGAACTTGACCTTACCAAATACTGCTTCTCTGAATTCTTCGACAAAACCTAAGTATGATACGAACAATACCCTAAATATTACATGAAAACCATCCTTTTCAATTTTAATGCCTAGCTATTCAAGAAGGGCATCGGCCAGAAAGTAGGCACTGCACGACATCACCACTGGAATCACCCTGCGATCGATGCAGGGCACTCCTCCAATGTGTTGGATGTTCGAACGTTCCTAGCAGCAAACGTTTGAAGCCAAGACACGAGGATACATCAGCTCATGTCTAAAATCTGGGTCGACGAAAGATTCTCAGCATTGTTTGTTCGATCCTAACGAAGGAAGACTACAGGGAAATAAGTCTCCTGAACATCGCATACAAAATCCTGTCTGCCATATTATTTATGACCCCTCATTAACACTTTGACTGTAACCTATCAATGTGTTTTTAATCCAGCAAAGTCCACCATAAATAAAAGTTTTACATTACAGCAGATCTTGCGGAAAACTCAAGAGTTCCAAATCGATAACACAACCTTTTCATTGATTTGAAGCCGGATATGATGTCATCTATAGAGGTGAACTGTACAGAACCATGTTTAGTTTTGGCATCCCTTCTAAGCTCATTTGACTGTGGAGAATTCATGCTGCTCGGTCAAGGTCGATGATGACAATGTCGAGACCTTCAATGTCAGAAAAGGACACATCATTCTTGAAAGTCTACTTTAGAAGCATCATCTTTCAAAAGTCTGTTCAGTTACTTGCATGCGCAGACGACATTGACATAATGGGAAAAAGACAGCGGACTGTCAATGGAACGTTTACGAGTATGGAATCAGAAGCAGCAAATATGGATTTAGCGGTTAACGACAGAAAAACAGAAAATATGTTGTCAACAAAGAAGAACACACAACATCGACGTGTAGGAAAATACGACAAAATAGGCAGCTACAACTTTGAGGTTATAAGGGACTTTATATCGTCCTCGGCTCTGCGCTATCGAGTCCGACAAGGACACCTGTGCGGAGATCGTGCGAAGAATCACTCTTGCTAATTGCTGCTTTTTTGGGCTTAGAAGGCTTAGAAGGCAAACAGTGCTTCACGGCACAGAGGCTTGAACACTAATTAGAGCGAGTGAGAATGTTCTCGGTCGCTTCAAGTTCTTTGGACAATTTTCGGTCCAATGGAGATTAAAGGAGTCGTTTCAACAGCGAACTGCAAGGGCTGTACAGCGATGCCGAGCTCGTCAGAAAAGCTCGGAAATATAACCGCCTTAAATTGTTAGGTCAACTTTTCCCATGCGCACTAGTGCCGCGGCCTAAAAAGTTTTTAACTTGAACCCAGAGGGACAAAGCGGAAGACCTCTAGACCTCACATTAGTTAGTGCACACAAGTTGAAAGGACCTCAGGCTACTTCGTGTGAGCAATTGGAGGCAACTGGAAAAAGACCGCTCTAGCTGGAGAGGTATCTTAGCTACGACCCTCAACCACCCCCGACAGTGCGATGCCTAACCAAGTTCTTGAGGACGTAACCTTCTATCTGGAGGGATTGTCTAAAAAGAAACTACTTCTCAGAAGAGATGACAGTTCCCTACTTGCACTTCAGACACGAAGATGTTGCCGTCTTTTTAGGAAAATCCAACTGAGTCGCAGTCTTCCTCTACTGCGGTGTTCCTCGGAGGAGGATTCGAAGACTTTTCGGGCCGAAGCATTGATCTTCGTCCGCTCTACATGACCCAGACGTTTCTGTCGTTGATTCGTCCTCCGCTATCTATGCAGACGGGACCGAAAAACACCCGAAGAATTTCTCTCTTAGCGAATGAAAATCCGCCACCAATTATTATAATGGAACTCCTCCGGCTGCTAGCTACATCAACGCTTATCTGGACACTATTCTCCAAAAATGTACCTCGTCACTGAGGATGATATTTCAGTGAAAATATGGATCTTTTTGCATCTTTATTAGAGCCCAAGAGCGAAAGTTCGACGTATACGATTGACGTGCCGTATTGAGTCATTCAAGAAATGGCCAGATCGTGAAAACGGAGTGGAATCGATTGATAGCTTAGAGCCCCAATATTCTTTTCACTTCTGGCGATTCGCTCTTTCACTGGCACAGTATGGAGTAAATAAGTCGGTTTGGATTCCTTCGCGAAAGGATTCGTGACCACGAATTTCGATAAGAATTTGAATGATTTGTAGACCTTATCGAAGCGTATACCTTTCCATGATTAGATGGTAGGCAATCTGGAACACAAATATGTTATCTGCCAAAAGATTCTATGCCTGAGCTCCCTGAGCAGAAATGGGTCATATCCCATGAAAAACCCTTTAGTTTGCCCAAATTTTCAATCAAACGAACGAATTTTGGATCAGTGGTATTTCTGCGAAAGAGAGCAATCCTTTTTCAAACCGGTTTCCCTAAAAATGCTTACTAAGCTCACAAAAAGTGATTTTAAGAAAAATAAATATAAAAACCCTTCATCCTTTTGTACAAATTTCAAGATGCAATATTTGGCAAATAAAAGGTACAGCCGACAAGAGGAATCCACCGGCCATGGTTATATTATTCTCAGGGTCGTTTTTAGTATTTCAAAATCTGCTATTTAGAAGATTAAGTGGATTTGTAGTACTCTTGAAGGTTCTGCTTTCGCTATTTCGTCGAAAACGTCTCCCACTTCAATAGAGAACCTTCGTAGAAGTCATGACGCAAACCCAGTTGCTGATGCTAATCCTGAAATTTCAGTTTTCAATTTCATTTCTCAATTGTTGTTGTTGTTGTTGTTGTTGGTATTTTATTTCGCCTTATTCAAGACAATTTAAATTTTCTTCGTGGCTATGTGGTCTTGACACTGAAACTGATGCACACTTCACCCCACTTCAAAGCCCATCACATTTTTCAATCGACCAACTTCGACGGATTTTCAAAGTGACTAGCAAAGGACTAGAAGGTCATCAATTTTGCTTGGGTAATAGGACACAAGCCATCCTTGAAGTTTAGTGGAACATGACATGAATCTTGCCGAGCATTTTAAATTGAATTTCCAAATAAATAAAAAATTTAAAATCTTACGTCCAAAGGAGCTGCACACTCGAAGATTGAAAATGCGATACAAGCTCTTAAAGGAGCAGGGCACTTGGCTGCACTTTGCTGATACTATTATTGCAAAGAATGGAGAATTGGTAGTAGACTAGTAGTTGTGGGGTAGTTCATGTGCCAGTTTTTTTTTTAGTTTTCCCTTGCACGGAAGCCAAGTTGGATGCATAGTTTTGTCTGCGCCAGGCAAACCAATCTGAAATTTTATTTCACAAAAAAGGAAACATTTCGTTTTCTTTGTCATTTTTTGGGTTCTGTTTGGCTTAATATGTTTTCTTTGGTGAGCACTTCTTTGGTGTAAGAAAATAGAAAATCGAATCAATTGAGCAGAGTACGTTCCATCCAATGGCTGTTGCCTGTAGATACGAGTATGTGACGGGTCTATCAAATTTTATCAACTCACCTGTTTGTATGAAAGCAAGTAATTGAATGCCTGGAATCGGTCCCATTGCTGTCGAACACTCACAATTACGAGTACACTTGCGCTTGTTTGGGTGAATTTAAATGTGGGGGTGATAAAACGGATAAAGTACCAATCAGTCTTGCTGTCCTGATCAAATGTGATATAAGTTTCAGAATTCGTAACAAGAAGCTCACCAGATGAAACCAAAAAGCGTAACGTGATCAATGAATTCCGGAAATTATCCACAAACCTTCTCAAGCCTATTCGATAGAGAAACCTAAATGAAGAAGACAACACATGGAATAGCAGAAGGACAACGACGTTCGAGTAGGTACTTCGAATGTGGAAATTTTAATAGACCGCAAGTTCCGGAACAATAGTCTATGGACTATGAAGTTGGTATAACAGTCGTCAGACGATATCTACCACGGCGGTTGCAATCGCATATAGATGCGAATTAGATGAGAAATTTTCATTAGAGGCAGACTAGGCAATTAAGCCATTTGCTACGGACATACATATGAGGCCTAGGTGACAATCCGTAACTGGGCTACTCACCATCATCGGCCTTGCGCGTAAAACTGATGAAAAGGACGATGGTGAGAGTGTTTTTAAGTGCTCCTGGACTGGACTAGAGCTCAATACACTCTATGCATGATGGTAAGCTCGGTCAACATGAAAAGAGAAAAATCCTTTTGGGAAGTGTATTGCTAAAAAATCGCTCGATGTCAGATGACAGTACCAGAAGCTTGTCCTGAACCCCGAGGTCGTCTTTAGCCAAGTAATGTATTTTTTGTTGTACTAATATGCGTAAACTCAAAGAATGATGGATACCATCTATGACGTCTGCTGTTGCTTAGCAGACTCGCTGATTGGATCTGTTTGTGAGCCGGTTCTGATCAGGTTACCTGGTTACATGAGACTGATCTTTATTGATCTTTATGTAGAGCTTCATACAGAAGTACCCCTTACTGAGTTTATGGATTTGATTGCAAGGCTTGTCGGACAATTTTCGTCCTTAATATAATTGCATCTACGAGTATACGTCCCCCGCCCGTTCTTTCATAAAGTTGTCCATGAAAATCCGGATACGATTTGGCTACAGTACTCGAAATGTGCGGACGTCAATTTGATTAACGTTTTTCAAAATTTAAAAATATACCGTATCCAGCCTTGGCTTCCGACATGCGGCTTCTGGCCTCTAAGTTGTTAAATGCCTTGGAAGATTAAGCTATCTATTAATTTCGCATTTGCAGGAAGTACGCAAAGTTCGGCAAACGGTTTTTATCTTCATCCTTCGAACCTTTTTTTGCTCCACACCGTTTTCATTAATAAAAGTAGTACTTAGATAATTGCAGTAGACTAAACCTTGCAGGGTACCGCCGGAAGGTTATCGCATCAAGTTATCACTTCATCCTTACGTTGGAAAACAAGTCTTAGTTCTTGAGAACATTTTCGTTCATAAAGTTGTTCGAAACAGCGAAAATATACTTTCTTCATCTCATTAACTGGTATACTTTTCAGAGATAAGCTTAGATAGGTAAAAACTTTTCACAGATTGATGGAATAGACTATGGCCACTTGCCAGCTCTTTGGTGGTTCCGATCTTTTTGTTATGCCATTATTTTACAGATGTCGATGTGACGATTAGCCCTTCAGTGTTGTCTTTGCGAACACCAAGGCCATAATTTTTGATCATATGTCAGATTTTAGAGTCTGGGGTGGACCCAACTAACGAGCGTCCCCAAACAGTTCAATCTTTACTAAGCTGCCTCCAGTTTCGCACGTTAAGCTGATTGAGGTCCCCTTCTATATACTTGCTCGATCCAGCTGATTCACGATCTTCCTCTACTGCACCATCCATCAGAAGCAGATTTGAAAATTTTCGGACCGGGGCATTGACGCCCATCCACTCTACATGACCCAGCCACTTAAGTCGTTGGACCATCACTCTTCCGGCTAGGTCGATATTTAATCCTCCACTCACCGTCTCTGCAGACAGGACCGAAAATCACCCGAAGAGTTTTCCTCTCAAAGCAGCCAAGTGCACCCTCATCGATTTTTGCTAAAGTCCTGCTCTATGCGCTGGGATTATTAAGGTCTTATATAGGATCACTTTAGTTGTTCGAGGGAGGGCTTTGCTGGCCAGTTGCCTTCTTAGATCAAAGAAACAGCGATTGCCAAAAGATATTCTTCGTTTGATCTCAGCGCTGCTGGTGCCATTGTCCGGATTGATAGCGGAGCCTAAGTAGACCAAGTTCTTAACTACCTCAAAGTTATATCAGTCAAGGTGACATTCTGTCTGAGACGTCAGTGTTGAATGTCCTTTCTTTTTGACAGCATATATAGGTACTTGGTCTTGCCCTCATTGAATGTTAAACCCATCTTCGCCGCCTATGCCTCAATACTCGCGAAAGCGCCACCGACATCATGCTGCGTGGTTCCGATTAGGTCAATATCATCGGCATATGCGAATAATTGGACTCTTGTCTAAATCCTTTTGACATCAAAGGCCTCGGTGAGTTCTTTACCGAACTTTTTAGAGCAGCGTGCATTCTGCGTCGTCCTCCAGGACAAATGGACGAGTTTGGCATGGATGCCGAACCTAGACAATTCGCCTCTATACATGCTGTCATACGCGGCCTTAAAATCGATTAAGATGTGGTTTGTATCGATTTGGAGTTCATGGGTGTTTTCCCAATATCTCGCGTAGTGTAAATATGTGGTCGATGGTGGACTTTCCTTGCGTAGATATGGCGATCTTCACTTCATCCAGGTCGGGTGGACCTGGTCTATATCGTCCAGGTTGACAGGTTCATGCTTGCTGATATCTTCCTGCTGATTCCACATCCTCAGCATCGACTACGACTCTACTGTATAGTATGTTCCCTAGTACGTCTCATGGGGTTTCGGTTCGGGGTTTTTTTGGCCGTGGAATGTATTTTTACCTTTCGTAAAACCTCCTAATCTCATTCCTGGAGTATGCTAATTATTTTCCTCCTAAGAAGCCTGAGTTCGCCTCTCCTGTTCCGATCGTAGAGCTCGTGCGTAGTTCTAGTCTTTCTACGCAGCGCCACTTTGTATGCATCTTTCTTAGCTACATGTGCTGGCCCGCATTTGTCGTAAAACTAGGGATTTCGTTGTGGTGGAGGTAAGACTCTGCACATGAGAGACGGCATCTTTTCTTGTCGAAGAAACCATAAACCAGTCTTTATCTCGCTGCAACACCTAAAAGTATTTGAAAATTGAGGCATGCAGAATGCAAGTCCATGCTAACTTGGTTAGACTTGAGTTACTAGATTGCTCGAATTTGTATAAGAATTTATGTAGACGCAGTTATCCTACACGTACTGTCACTTTTACACTTGATAACACAAGTAGATATCCGCCCACACCCCTCAGATCACTCTGATCTGAAGCTACCTGGCTACGACCTACTGCCACCATGGACGATTATGTCGACCGTAAAATGGACGTAGCGCACGATAAGCTTAGCGAGCCGAACTATGGTTTTCAAAATAAGTTTGCACAATTTGTACGCATTGTTCTGGCGTTAATCTATTCATCGTAAAATGGTAAAACCTGGCTAGGAACTAGTGCCACAATTTACGTGCGTAATGATGTAGCTTCCAATTCGGAACTCAATTTCCTGTGGTTAATATTCCATTTCCGTAAGCACATTATCCACTGGACAGCAATTCGACTTTCAACGAGTTTGAATCGCTGTCTGACTCCATTCAAAGGATTGTATCCTTGTATCCTGTATCCTTTTACTGAAATCGTTATTACGGGCGATTTAAATAAACACAATTCTGGGTGGCCTCGACATTCTGGACGGACAACATCCGAAGGACGGTGTGTTGAGACCTTCGACTTGTTTTTAACTTCTCACCCTGATAAATACACGGTTGATTTGCTCTCCCCTCTAGGCTTGTTGGACCATTGTGTCATATCAGCTAATTTCTCGTACACCGACTACATAGTTAGAGAAAAGATTCCAAGAAGAAACGTATGGATATACGAGAAAGCCGACTGGAGCGGTCTTAACAGCTTCTTTATGTTTCCTCGATAACAACGTGGATGCCGCTGCTGATATGACTACAGACACCATTCTCTTTGGAATGAGATCCTTTATCCCTCATCGAATAAAGAGTATTAGACCAAAAGAGAAGGCATGGTACGACTCAAGCTGTAAAGCGGCTGTCAGGGTGAGAGAAATGTCTTTTTGATCCTTCAAGACCAAACCGACAGAGGAAAACCGAAGAATGTTTAAACGAGCCAGAAATAACTGCAACGTCTTTCTTAAGCGTGTAAGATTCCAATACGACCAAAAACTGAGGACAAAAATACTACAATGTCCCAAAGGTAGTAAACATTTTTGGTTGATCCTCCAAAATATTACAAATTCTGCCTCATCCTGCATCCCGACGCTCATTTATAATGACATTCCAGCTGTCAGCTCTTTGCACACGGCCAATCTGCTCACTGCACACTTTGCGGCCAGCTCACCACTCCCAGATAGTGCTTTGTCTCCGCCTACACTTGAGTGCGTCAAATCCTCAATAGGACGAATCCACTTTCGCACTCGTGTAGTAGCAAGAGTACTTAAAGATCTCAACATACATAAATCCGCTGGTCCAGATGATATATCTCCCCTTCTTGTAAAGAGGTGTTCTTCCACGCTAGCAAAACCACTGCGTAAGCTTTTTCATCAATCCTATTCTTTAGGACTCTTCTGGAGCATATGGAAAACAGCATTTGTCCAGTCCGTCCCTAAAAAAGGCGAATCATCTTCTATCTACTCCTACCCATTGCACTGACGTCCCGTCTTTCCAAAATCATGGAAACGCTGATAAACCATCAGCTCATGAAATATTTCGAAACATGAAAACTTCTCAATGACCGGCAGTACGGTGTTCGTAGCAATAGGTCTGCTGGTGGTTTAATGGCATGTCTCACTGAAAAGTGGAACCAAAGCGTACGTCAATCTGGCGAAAGCAACGTAGTTGCACTTGATATTTCTAAGGCATTTGACAGAGTTTGGCATCAGACTCTTTTGTCAAAAATGCTTGCATTTGGAATCGACGACTCTCTTCTTCAATGGAATAGAAACTACCTTTCGTAACGACGTTCAATTCAAGTTGTCTTGGATGGTTTCAAGTCTGATATTGAAAAAATAAGTGCTGGTGTACAGCAGGGCTCCGCTCTGTCTACGACACTCTTCTTAATTTTCATCAACGATCTCCTGTCTGCCACTTCTTTTTTGTTTATTTTTTTTTTATAATTTACGCGCGCCTAAGAAGTTAGATACCCTTTTACTGTTGCGGGCGGAAAGGTAGAAGGAAGAGAAAGGAAAATTGCTTTATAGTGGTTTGAAACTCAGGTGTGTTTGGTTTCGATATTCGCTCTCCAGGGGTGGGAGTCCGAATAGGACGGAGAGTTTTTGCTTCACTCAGAGTGATTCGAGGTATAGCTCACAGTATTTTTGTTTTTCTGTGCTTGAAACTCTACAACAGCCACATCTACGTGTCAGTGTTATGCCTTCACACGCAGAATTTTTCTGTCTGAGTTCCAATTACAAATGAAAAACTGACTTGCCATGGGCAGGACTCGAACCTGGACCCTCCGAGTGAGAAGCGATTGCTAGTGGGACTACACCACGGCCACCCCCAGTATATTCCTTTGATGACGTCCCTCCTCTTCGTCTGTAGAACAGGAACGGCAGCGTATGTTAAGCTCATTAAATTTTGTCGTCTATTCTCGTCGTGTTCGGACGTGTTTTGGTTTTGCTCCACATCAAACTTTTAAATATTATTTATTTCTTCCCATTCCATATCTCTACTTCTGATATCAGTTCCGCGACATTATTACATTACCCCAAGTGCTGACTGTCTTTTTGGTTTGTTTTGTTTTTTTGGCTGACCTCAATCTTTCGCGCTCAATAACTGCCGCTTCTGATATCGGTTCCGCATATATTTAGTGCATTACCCCCCCAAGTGTTGACCAATTTTCCGATTTTGCTGAATTTCACTTGCAGTGCATAACAGTGCGTAAAGTTCTTTGTTTACCTTTTTGTTTACATTTGATAAATTTGCCATGTCTTGCGGAATTACTAACTGTCCAATCTTTGATGTCAATGCTGACTTTGTCACTTGTAAGGGCATCTGTGGAAAATTATTCCATGCAATTTGTGTCGGATTAAATAAAAGGAATAGTGTATACATCAAATACTTCTCTGACAACCTCCTATTCTTTTGTGATGAGTGCAAGATAATCTCGCTTTCGCACGTGTTGCTTGCTATAAAGTGCCTCAGTGACTCTAATGACTCATTCCAAAAAAATCTCACAAAAATGATAACGACGAATCAGTCCAACTTAGAAAGTAGTATCAGTTATGTTGATGAATTAGGCAACTCGATTCTGTCCTCAACCGATATAATTAAGTCCAAGCTCACCAACATCGACAAACAATCTGCAAGTCTGGTTGAGATGAAAACTGCGATCAATGATCTCAAAGCAGTTTGTTCCGCCCAAAACATCTCTAACCTTAAATTGTGCGAATCGATAAATAACCTGCGTGAAAATCTTGAGACTCAATTTCAATCTACCTCAAAGAACCATCCATCTCTAATGCAGCCTGATCCAATGCTCGAAGTAATCTTTGACAGAATCAACGGTGTTGGTGACGATCTAGCTGCCGCACAATCAACCATTTTCGATATTGAGAATCATATCGAAACCGTAAGCAGCAAAATTGACCATTCCACACACAACACCATCAGAATGTCCACTACAATACATCAATTTTGGCTGAATTACTGGAAACCGAAGTTGACCCACTTTTACCACCACCTCCTCGTCCACCACGGTTAATTAAATCTACAAATTCTCCCGCTGCCACTTCAATCCAGGAGACCGAAACTGTTTCACTGTCAACTCCTCCCATCGCTGCCCCACGCAAGCTAATCAAACATTTTGGTACTACATGGACACCTTCCGAATGGAGGATTAGACTGGAAAAAATTGAAACCTATATGAGTACATTCTTCATCAAAGGCACCCCCGTAAACGCTGATATTTCTTGGATCACGAAATTCTTCGCAGACAAATACGGCATCACCATCAGCAAATGTGAAATGTTCCTGCCATCTCACCACAAAGGTAATCGAAACTTTAAATTCGACCTCCCTGCTAGATACGAATGGTTATTTAAAAACCCTGCTGGTACTAATTTCAACGTTGGAAAGATGCGCATCTGTAAATGGATCGAAACACCTACCAAGAAACAGGATAAAAAGAAGCTTAAATCTAAGTTACCTAATTCCGATTCCAACTCCCATCCCAAACCGGACTCTAATAAAATACCGAAATCCGTCCCAAACTGTAGCAAACCTGACTCTGTACCGAAAACCGTTTCCAACTCCCGTTCCAATTCTGACTCTAATTGGAGATTTAAAACTAATATATTCCCTAATTTCGCCCCTCCCACTCACATCCCGAACCGACTTCATCGGTCCTCTAATTATATTGCACCTGCAGCCTCCGTTCCACCCAAGCCACCGCGTCAACGCGTCTCTTTCAAATTAGCACCAACCGCTCACAATAACCCCTCGGAAATACCTAACCCCTCTGCACGTGCCCCCACTAGCACTTCTTTCCCTAATTTTGACCTTAAAACCGGAGCTAAATATCCCAATTTCGTTAGGTCCCATGTTATAAATCCCTCACATGAACATGTGTCTAATGCCCCTTCAATCACCCCTGCATCGCCTTCAAAATCTTCGTCCACCTGCCCCATTTTTGACCCCCTTCTGCCACCCACAGTTAAAATAACCCAACAAACTTTTGGCTCAACAGAATGTCGTTTTGCACTTTCTAGGCTTAGAGAAAAAAAGACGTACCAGAATATACGTCTCCTTCTAGCATGCCCCCTTACTAATCTCTTCCGATTATCGCTCTCTCAAGGTGAATTTCCACAGATATGGAAGTCCTCTTTCATAACACCCATACACAAAAAGGGATTAAAAAGCGAAGTCACTAATTACAGCCCTATAGCTAAACTTTCCCATATACCCAAACTCCTCGAAAGTATTTTGCATGAAGCCTTAAGCTTTCAGTGTAAATCTTTTATTTCCCCCAATCAACACGGCTTTCTGAAGGGTAGATCAACTACCACTAACCTCGTAGAATTTGTGTCCTCTGTTCTCTCAGCCTTAGAAAATGGTAAAGAAGTTGACGTTATAACAACTGATTTCAGTAAAGCTTTTGACAAGATATCTCATAAACTAATCCTGTTCAAATTGTCCGTCCTGGGCTTTGAACCCATTTTGCTTAAATGGATATCTTCTTACCTGGATAATCGTTTTTATAATGTTCGTTTCAGATCTGTCCTATCGGCCCCTTTCTTGGCCACTTCAGGTGTTCCTCAAGGTAGTCACCTAGGTACACTCCTCTTCATCCTAACTATTAACGACCTTCAAAGGCTCATTCAACACTCAACACTTTCTCTCTATGCTGACGATACCAAATTTTTTAAACCCATTTCCTCACAACAAGACTCCACCCTCCTTCAAATAGATCTAAATAGTTTTTCCACCTGGTGCATCAAGAACTGCTTAGAACTCAATGTCTCCAAATTTCAATCGATTACTTTCTCACGTAAGTGCAAGAAGTCTCCTCAACGAATTTACCATCTCGACGACCAACCTATACCCCTTGTTGAATCTATCCGCGACCTTGGTATATTATGTGACAGGCAGCTTAATTTCCGCTCGCATATTGATGAGATAATTTCTAAAGCAAACTCATCACTCGGCTTCGTTAAAAGATGGTCCAAAGAATTCTGCAACCCGTACGTGACTAGATCACTATACATCACTTACGTTCGCCCCCTTCTCAAGTACGCTAGCCAAGCGTGGTGTCCCTTTCAACGAGTTCATGTATCTCGTATTGAGAGGATCCAGCGTCGTTTTCTTCGCTTTGCTCTTCGAGGTCTACCTTGGAACGATCCTCTAATCTTACCTCCCTATCGAGACCGTCTCAAACTCATTAACCTGAATACCCTTGAGTAACGAAGGGACGCAGCAGACATTTTGTTCATTCACCGACTCCTCTCAGGCTCCGTCGATTGCATGCCTCTTTGCAACTCCATTTTCTTTAACACTAACCCTCGTTATCTACGTTCCACCCGTCTCTTTTATCTACCTATCCACCGCACCACATATGGCTCTAACGAACCAATCTCCCGTATGCTGCGTAAGGTAAACTCCAACCTTTCCGTTTTCGATTTTAATCGCAGCACACTTTCCCTCAAATTCGATCTCCCTTAACCATCCTTAGCTTTAAGCCCTAGTATTAGTTTAAGTCTTAGTTTTTAAGCTTGTATTAAGCATAATAAATGGGGGCGTTAGCCCCCACCAAAATTAAAATTAAATTCCGATATTAACAGCATAACCAATTGGGGAACTACAAACAGAGTTGAATTTAATGCTTCCAAAACACAATGCTGTCGTTAAAGCAAAATTTAAACACCGAGCAATTATCCATGAATGGCACTTGCATCGTCGAAATCGAAAAACTTTCCATTCTCGGTATGTGTGTCTATGACAACTAACGTTGGAATGACCACATATTCTATGTCGCCAAAAATACTGCGAAATGTCCTCTGCGCTGGCCTAAATATATCAGGCATTCATCCACGCAAAATTGGAGTACAATGCACGCATCTAGTCAGGTGCGCCTAAATCATCTCTGCTACCATCACCCAGTCAATGGACACCCTCGAACACCGACGAAATGTCTCATTACCATCGTTGCTCCATTGAAATCGCCAATAGCATTGCGCCCATTCAAACGTTCAACCATAATACCCGTCTCGCTATGTATTCTCATCAGTATACCCTCAAGCCCACTTTCGGACGTACTCTGAAATATCGTGATTCATTCCTAAGCGAAACAACTCGTTTGTCGAATGCCCTGCCGAGCTTTCTATTCCCTAGTCATTATAACATTCAGACACTTAAAACCAACGTACGTCAGTACCTAAATTTCCTTCGCCCGCGCTGTGGGCAAACATTTTAACGGTACTTTATCCCCTTGAGCGCGCGCTACTTGCAAAAAAAAAAAAATGACCCCACGTCTGCAAAAAGCTGCTGCTTGCTATTTTTGCTGGCTGAAACAAACCCATTTATGAAGTCAGTCTTCATCAAGTTGCTCAGCTGCTTGTAATCCCATTTATTGAATTGAAGAAATGTAATTTAACCGTTTACGTCCTAGACCTAGATTTATACATGTATTAAAATTATGACTACCAGTACCCACGACGAGAAGGTGAAGCAACCACTTGGCCATGAACTGAGGTTTTGCTCTGTTGGCCCAAGCTGTGTCCTGGGTGGGGTCAGTTTCATGATTTGTGATCCCTTTCACTTGATTTTTAAGAGCCAGATAGGGTTCTTGATGATATGGACCAAACATTGTCCATTTGTCCATGACAAAGATTCACTCCAACAGACTCTTGCATTTGAAGATCTACTCGTAGTTCGCTTATCTAAAAACTTTGCATCCCTTGGTTCCCAATAATCCAGAAGCTACAGAAGAACACCATCAGCCTCCTATATACGACCGAGAAGTGGTTCAGCCGACATTAAGCTTAATTCTATTTGTATCCCCATGAGATAAGAGGTGTCAAGTTGATTGATTGTTTCTTTGTCACACATGTTAGGCCCCACCTTTGGCAATAATATGTGCCCCAGGTGTTAATCACTATTAAGATCTAACATTCCAATACAGAATAATCGATTAGAAAGTTCTGTAATGTACAATTTTTCTATACGAAAGCAGTTCAAGGGTCATCTAACAAGTTCACACAGCCTACACATGGCTGAGCGTTTTTCCAATTAAAACGTTCCATAGGCTGAACTCAATTTATGTAGTTCCGGGATGGTCGAAACCAGCAGCCATGACATTTTTTTCTCTCAACGAATACACGAATACAAATCCGTACCGGTAGTTTGCATTTTTTGTTGTTTTTCTAATTAATTCATACCTTCTTCTCTCGAATCTGTCAATGTCAGCGCTATGACGCAACTGGTGGGTCATATATGTATATAATAACCCGTACACATAGCCCTACGTAAGTGGAAAATAATTAAAGATTCTATACACGCTGACGATTTCCATTTTTCCACACATAAACTCCATCCCTACATCGTAGGTTTAGAGATTTGAATTTTTGATCTTTACAAATTGCTCGGAGCAAAAAATCAGGAGCATATCACTAGGTACCTACCTACCCACATATATGTATATGTACCCCCTTAGGATGTAGGATTTATCTTTGCAAACATTACTAAGACTTTTCGAAACTCTTCCATTCCTCTAATAAAAAACAAAAAGAAGAAGTTTTAAGACCCCAAAAACCGAAAGATACACATGGATTTGTTCACCTGCGAGTACCTAAGTGATTTTCGAAATTTTCTGATGAACGAACTTTTCATTTATTTATTTTTTAATTTTTTATCACTTGTTTACACAGAGCGTATACTTCAGATACGAGTCCTCGTACAAGTTGGAACAGGGTATGGTTGGAGTATGTTACTTTCATTTCGTAGCTAAGCATTTGTTTAGATTTTAAGCGATATCCGAAAAGTTGTCTTTTCATTAATGCGTCTCTCTACGAGTAATTCGCAAGAAAGGGCTCTCGCATAAGTAACAGATCCAGCCCGTGAATGAGTTCGTTCCCATCCCGTTTACTGTTTACTTTTAGAATAGGTTTTCTTGTGCAGGATTTCAGCTGTGGAGGGATGCTTTGCAAGTATCGTTCCTATGCTATTTTTAGACAAAACTTCTGAATGGTAATCAGTTCCGAAAAAGCGTTGTACGTTTTACGGAATTCTGTAAATTATAATTGAATATCTATTTTTGGTTTTCGGAGAAAGAAGCATTTATAGAACCTTTGAAAGGGCCACCCTACGGAAAGGTCAATGTGAAGATGTTAAAAAAGTCTGACGAACTTTTGCGTCATATCTTTGTAGAGGATAACGTACATAGGTACTCGTATGTATAAGGTTAAACAAGTTTACCTTTTAGTTAGCCCTTGCCGAGGTTGAAGAACACCAGAGATGTCTTTAAATATTGGCAAAATGGTTGCCTCCGTGGTCTTTGCCAAGCTCTTTTCAGTGAGGTCTTCTTTCACTTGTGCGCACCACCCAGGATGGTATCTTCTTCCATTGATTTGGTTTCATTCTTCAGTTGACTTAGGTGACTAATAAATAATTCTCTGACGAACTCACAGAGTTCCCTATAATATCTTCGGTTCCAAAGCCTCTCAAGGCAAAATGAACATACTGAGTTCCAACCTATGGAAACCACTGAGTCCAAAATGGGAATACATATCTTCGACAGTTCGAAATTCTTCTATGATTGAGAAAGCTTTTGCTGCGAACATCCAGGATTCTCTCAAAGGTCTTTAGTAACGGGTGACCAGATAGCAATGATAATTTTCCCAATTGTTGTCTTTCAGGAGCTCTCAAAATATTCAGTAAGCTTAGCCAAACGTGCAGCAATTATCAAACAAAATTTATTGAAATTCCGGCTCAGTTGTAAATACGCAGCGTGAATTTTGTCGTAAGATTGATCGTCATCATGGCTTCAGTGTGCGGGCAATTCGTCGCACCGTGGAAAACTTTGAGGGTGATTACCCTCTTTTTGATTTTAAGCCACCAACCAGACAGAGATTGGAGGGAAATGAAGAAAATATGACCGTCGTAGTGGTCAGCATCGAACAAGACCCAGAAATGTCGATTCGGCAGGGATCAGCTGAATTGGGCATCAGCAGAGAATTGAATCCGAAGGACCATAGACAACGCCGTGAGTTCGCTAATTGGGCGCTGGAAATATTTACCGGAGATCCGGATTTTGGCCAAAAAATCATCTTCTCGGACCACGCCTATTTTTGGCTCAGCGGCTTTGTCAACAAGTAAAATTCAAGAGACCGACCGCTTCAAGAGGCCATTTGAATGATATGCTATTCCACACATAATGGCATGAACATAGCTTCATCATAAAGTCACAATCAATTTTATATCTCACACCGCTGTTGCCTTATTTAATTTGTTCCCCTATCGTTCTTATTTGGTCATCCTTTACGAAGAATAAGTGAAGAATAAGTGGTTGATGGGTCCGAGGTCCTTTTGGATCACTTGGAAAGTATTTCTTGTTATGAGTGTAAAAACCACGGTTACATCAGTCCGGACACTGGGTATTGCAACAAGAGGTAAACTGACTTTCAAAATGAATATCTGGTATCCTTAAGAGCATTCTGTAGTTGTGCAGGGGATATAACATCGGGTACTCGTGCCTTGTAAGATTCGAAGCTGCACACTGTCCATACAAGCGTTTTCATACTTAACATGTCCGAGTAGACTTTTTCAAAAATTTTTTGATGTTAGTGTCCATAGGCCGACCCAAAGATTCTTTTCCAAAGTCAACTCAGGTACAATCCGGGTGTTGAAGTGCACTTAAAATTCGTGGTGTTTTGGTCAGAACTAGTGTCGAGGATTCAGTTCTCTACGCGCTCTCACTCGTGACTGACGTGTTCTGAAATATAATTGAAGTGTTCTCGGTAGAAAAAAATAAACGCAATCATTACGAAGCGTGATCGACCTGCTAGTGATGAAGATTTTGTATCTTCTGTGAGCAAATCTAAGAAAGTCCATCTTTCTAACATGTCTCCGTACAAAGGCATTTTTGCTCCTTTGCAGTGCCTTCCCGATACAGACAATAGAGATGCATCTACGAGTTTGCCAATGCAGCAAAATGTAAATAAAGTGTCGATTCCCCCAATTAAACTTCTGCAAAAAACTTGTGAATATGTTCACAGTTTATGCAAAAAAGATTATTCAGTGCGAAAAATCTCTATAGGAATTAAAATCTTTTGCGAGTCTGCGGAGTCATATAAAATTATATACAATGAACTTAAATCCAAGCAGTGCCAATTTTTCACGCATGACTTTAAAAGCGAAAGATCATTCAAAGTTGTTTTGTTCGGTTTGGATGAAATCGATATTGAAGTGCTTAAAAAGAGCTGGTAACACTTGGTTTAAAATGCAAAGAAATTAAAATGGTTAAAAAAAAATATGAAAATTATACTGATGTGTTTTATATCGTTTACATCGATAGTGGAACAGTGAGATTATCCGATTTGCGTAAAAATATCCGATCAGTGTTTCGTACCCAAGTCAGGTGGGAATTTCAACGTCGTTCTAAACATAAATTTACACAATGTCACAATTGTCAGATGTTCGGGCATGGTGAGAGAAACTGCAGTGTTAAGACATATTGTGCAAACTGTTCCGGACCTCATAAAACTTCTGACTGTTCCTCTGAAGGAATATTTAAGTGCGCAAACTGCAAAGGCAACCACCGCTCCACAGACCAAACTTGCTTAAATCGCATTAAGTATAAAGAAATGAAAGAAAAACTATCCAAAAATAATTCTCTTTCACTGCCATTGACTCACAAAAAACAAATTTCTCTTTTTCAACAAAATCCAATAAATCATATGAGCACCGAAGAATTTCCTTGTCTCCCAAAGCGCTCAACTCATCGTCATCAAACACCTCCAGCAGCAACTGTACCACGATGGTCATCTTTAATTGAAGATCAGGTGATTCAGGCACCAATGCCCACACAAAAGAAGTCTTCGTCTACAACGCTTTTCTCTCACGAGGAGATTTCTTCTCTAACAACAGAAATGATTTCCAAATTAAGTGAATGTAAAACAAAAGCTCAACAATTCAATGTAATAGCACAGCTTGCTACAAAATATCTTTACTCCAATGTCATATAATGTTAATAATAATTCGTTGAAGATTTTAACTTGGAATGCTAGAAGCATCCGAAATAAGTGTACAGAATTTTTCAGCTTTCTTTGCATACTAAATGTTGATGTAAGTCTTGTATGTGAAACGTGGCTCAGTAATGACGTCCAATTCTGCGATTCCAACTTTTCTTGTTATAGGTTTGATAGAGTAAATAGAACAGGTGGCGGCGTTGCAATTGTTATTAAGAAAAACATCAAACACACTTTATTGCCAGTAATTAATACTAAAATTATTGAGGCAATTGGTATTGAAATCTTGTTGGAAGACCGTTCTAGCTTAAAATTATTTTCAGTGTATTTTCCTGGTGGAAATTCGAATAAACATAAAGCAAATTTGTTCAAACATGATCTAAGAAAGATACTTAACTGTAACGAACCAGTTCTTGTAGGTGGAGATTTAAACTGCAGACACCGTGGGTGGGGATGTCAGAGGGCAAATTCCTGGGGAAATATTCTTTCAGATATCCAAATGAGATACCCAATTAATATTTTATATGCCAACAGCCCGACTTTCATTCCTGAATCTGTGAGGTCCTCTCCATCGATATTAGACTTGTTTCTTACTAATATCTCTAATCTTATTACACAACCTGTAGCAATTAATGCGCTCAGTTCAAACCACCTTCCTGTTTACTGTGATATTAATTTTAGAGCCAGTTTAAAAAACGTGCAATATTTAGATTTTAAGAAGGCCAACTGGGTACACTTTAGGCAACACCTTAACTCTAATTTAGAAAATTACATAGTTAATCCACTAGAGTGAGTAAGCCGCGAACAAATCGACAATCACCTACAATTACTTACTTCAAATATCTTGGGAAGTGTAAGGGCATCAGTTCCCCTAAAAAATCTTAACAGAAGATCGATTTTACTCCCGCACTATATCCTCAACATTATAAAAGTTCGAAATGGTTTAAGAAGGCAATGGCAACGTTATCGTATCCAAATCATTTATTACCAAATGAATTTTTTAAATAGGTTGATTTCAGATCAAATAAAAAATTTCCGAAACCATGCATGGAACGAAAAGCTTGGTCTCCTCGATAAAGGGTCCAAGCCTTTCTGGAACATTTCCAGAATTTTAAAAAAGAAAAATAAACAGATTCCATTTTTAGAATATGCGGGTCAAATCTGCTTTACCCCTGAAAGTAAATCTGAACTCCTGGCCGATACTTTCTTAATTAACCACAGCGCACCAGTAACACTCACTTCACCATTAGACACAACAGTTGAAGACACAATAAATGAATTCAACAGAAGTGGGGTGAGCACTCCCATTGATAAACTAATCACATATGAGGATCTTGAATTTTGTATAGCTGATTTGCATAGTAATAAATCACCAGGACTTGATAAGATAAATAATCAAATACTTAAGCAACTACCCAAAAATGGTTTTAAATATTTAACATACATCATTAATGATTGCTTAAGTTTACAATACTTTCCTGACGATTGGAAAGTCGCTAAAATTATTCCAATCTTAAAAGTAGGAAAAAGCCCAAATAATGATAAAAGCTATAGACCAATAAGCCTACTTATTAGTTGCAGTAAACTACTTGAAAAAGTAATAAAAACAAAAATACAAGATTTCCTCTGTATGCACGATATTTTACCATTGGAACAATTTGGTTTCAGGAAAAATCACAGCACCTCCCATCAAGTGCTTAGAATTTGTAACCATATTAAGGGCAATTTATCTTCTAAGCAATCCACAGGGCTAGTGCTTCTTGATATCGAGTAAGCCTTCGATTCAGTGTGGCACAATGGGCTAATATATAAATTAATTAGATTAAGGTGTCCCCCCATATCTAATCAAACTAATCCAAAGTTTCCTAACAAAAAGGTATTTTACGGTATACACAAATAATGTTTTTTCTTCAAGAAGAACGATACCAGCAGGCGTCCCCCAAGGGTCAGTACTTGCTCCTATATTGTATAATATTTTCACAGCTGATTTCCCCGACTTGCCCGCATGTAAATATGCCATGTATGCTGATGACATAGCAATATTTTCTTCACATGAATTAGGGGGGGTCATAGAGATAAATCTGCAAAGAGCACTTCATATTATATTTGAGTACTACAAGCACTGGAAAGTCAAAATTAATACTGACAAAACTCAATCTATTTTTTTTACGAGAAAAAGAAAGAATTGTTTTTTACCTAGCAAAAATCTAGTGCTTGATAATACAGAAATCAATTGGGTCGATACAGTTAAGAATCTTGGAGTTAGCTTAGATAAAACATTAACATTTAAAACTCATACTGCTAACATAAATAATAAAATAAACATTGCCACCAAAATGCTATACCCTCTGATAAATCGGAAATCATTACTTAGTAACGAAAACAAAATTATCATATTTAAAGTGATATTTCAAGCTATGATTTTGTACGCGTCACCTGTGTGGGGTAATTGTGCTCAGATGCATATAAAGAAACTACAAATTGCACAAAATAAAGTTCTAAAAATGATGTTAAATCTTCCATGGTTTCATTCAACCCTCGAACTCCATGAAAAAGCCAGAGTGCTTCCTGTTGCAAGGAAAGTTGAAATTGTAAATAAGAAATTCTTTCAAAAATGTCTCTCTTCCGAAAACCCTTTAATTAAATCATTGTCGATATGAAACTGTATTGTCAATTTGTTATTTTCGTTATCTTGTTTTTCAAATACATGTTTGCATAACTATTTATTTATTATTTATTTATTTAATTGCTTATTTATTTATTTATTTATTTAATTTTTAATTTATTTGTATACATATGCATATCTAATTTTCAGATATGTTGCTATTAAGGTTAACTTATATTTTCTTTTCATTTTCTCTCTGTGACATTACCCAATAAGTCCTAATCTTATATGAACTACTTAAGTTGTAATCTCTTTTTATATGAAGGTTTTTGTTAATTGTTTTCCTTCAAATCAACAAACTTTTCTTATGAAGAATCACAAATTTATTATTAAATACCTTTTTCCAGTAGTAAGATGTAAATATCATATCTCTGTTCAAGCTGTGCTATATACACAAAATGTAAACCATAAATGTTCTTTACCAATTCAATAAATATCTATCTATCTATCTATCTATCTAGTGTCGAGGATTCGGATGGGCTGGTTAACTTTTCGCAGAATTTTAACGCAGTAAATTTTTTTTTATACACTTGGGAGATAGTTTCTACCACTGCCGGTGCTTCTTTGCTTAGAAGAAGCGATATTTCGAAAGTGAGTGAGGTCATTATGGAGTTCTTTAACCCTCAGCCGATAAGTGATGCGATGCATCTAGCTAATTTGGCATGAGTGATCGCATTACGTTGCTCTAAGTTCGTCTTCCAAAGATTGCAGTAGATGGTAGCTTATAATAATTGTATTTGATGTCCTGAATTGTAAGTAGGAGTATTGGTAGCTAAACTAGGGCTGATAGATTATTTGAGACAATGACTTTTACCTAGATTTAAATTAGATTAGATTGAGCAGGGACGTGGGGCTATATACCTTTATCACTGCGGCCAGGTTAGGCCAATTATGGTTGCTTCGAGTTAGAGCTCACCTATGACGCCCGAAATTTTAATAAGTACGTCTATATCTTTGGGTAAGCTGGCAGTGATATCTTCTGTCTCAAGGTATGGCTTACCTAGAGCAACCTGTTATGGTTGAAGTTGTACTTTTTCAGACTGTTGTCAGTTATTCTCATGTACTGAGATAAACATGTAGGCGTTAGCCAAAGCTTCGGTCTGCATGTGAAGACGAAGAGGTGGGAGTTTCAACAGAACCCCTAATGGTGCGCTGGGTGCTGTTCTTATTACACCCGTAGCACACACAAAGGCAACTCTTTGAGACTTTTGTTTAGCCACAATATTGGATATGCATAAGTGGCTATAGGCCTAGCAATTGCTCATTTTTGGATTAAGGCCCCAGTTTTTACCCAGTTGACTTTTGCTGGTTCATAGTGAGATCCTGGCATTTTCTATTGTTTTGTTTTTAATATGTGTGTTCTAAGTGAGTTTTTGATCCAGGGTGACCCCTAGAAATTTAATTTCACTTGACAACTTTATGGTTTCATCAAAAAGTGTCGCATCTTTAAGTTTGCCCAATGCTGGTCTCTTTGGGGCTGACGTTTAGGCCAACCTTCTTGCACCAGTTAGGAACAAGATTGAGTGCGGTGTGGAGGATTTCCGTTGTAGCGTTGATATTTTTAGCGTTGAGCATGTTAGTTAGCCAGTTACATATAGTATTATCTACTATCCACTTCTACTATTATCGAAAGTTGCGTCGATGTCAAGTAAGCAACCCACCGCAATTTCTTCGTCTCAGAGTGATTTCTCAATCTTTGTGGTGAGTTCCTGAAGAGCATGCATTGTCGATTTTCCTAGTTGGTAGGAATATAGCTTTTTATAAAGTGAACCGACTCTATGGGCTTTTATATAGTGGACCATCCCTGATATGTCTATAAAGTATTTTTTGCATTGGTGAGGCTATCGGTCTGCCTGATTTGTGTAAACCAGTTGGTCTATTATCTGCTTTGGGTATAAGCTTAACGGTTACCTCTTCCTAATTTGGACCCCTTTTTGACCTCTTTGAGCTTTTGAGTGCTTCTGAGTGGCATTTGTTAGCTGATTGTCAGTGCTTAGCGTGTGGTCTATGGTTTTTCCTCGTTCCTGCCATAGGAGAGTTTCTGCATCCGCCACATTTGTTGGTGGTGGGCCCACTTTGTTCTTCTTTTTCTATTCCCCTCTGCACGAAAACTAACGCGTATCTGGCTTTTTTCAGCAGTTTCGTCTAATCAGGTTCAGTTCCATTCCTAATGAGGACTACGATTCAATGCTATTGAACCCCAGTGAAGAGCTGGTACTTCTGCTGAGGCTTGTTTGTATCGGTATTTGCTACCATCTTGATGCTTAGTAAATTTTGCCCCTGACCATCTGTCCTGTCCGAGATTTCAGATGGGTGCGTAGCATTATTTTGGGATGAGATGTCTCTTATGCGTGCATCTCATAAATTAGTGAACGGGGCAAAGATTCCTCTTCTGATTCCGTTCTAGATTCCTATGGAAACTAAACCACCTGCTCCTATCCAGGTGTAAGGCTGGTTACTATGAGAGGTTAGGCGTTATCTCATAAGGACATTACGTTCACGATATACATTTTCCAGATCCCTGCACCATTCAGATCTCTATCGTATTCCAAAATAAGTTGACTTTGGAAATTAAACACTGGGTCCGCGAAGGTGCGAGAATGTCTACCACACCTCGTGGCCTTCCCATATCCTCCACCTTGTGACGACTCGCCTGGAAAGCTTGTTTTTTATCCCTATGTAACATTTTACAAGTCTAGTATCTACTAGGTATTCAAAAATTAACTCACCTCTAGGCCTGGAGTCTGTAGTGCCTCAACCGTCGGAGTCTGCATTTGTATCGCAGCCCAGCACGATTTCCTTCTGAATGCAGACGACCCCATCAACCAGCGTCTAGATGGTGAAGGTTCATCGCCATCATAGATCAGCTGCGAGCCATGTGCTTTCTCTGTTCGTGGATGTCATCTGTACAGAATTGAGGTAAGAAATTGCGATTTAGTTCTGATTTGGCAAGAATATAAGCTTTGTGTGTATCTTCTTTCTTCCCACATAGAAGCTTAGATTTATGCACTGCCCAGGAGATGAGTTCTCCAAAGACGTTGCATCGGAAAAGCCATTGCTCCTGGATAAAGGCGAAATGCTCACAGATCTTGAAGTTACGGATGTTGAGCTTTGAGGGCGAGTCTGGCCTTGTGGCTCTTAATCAGCATCACTTCTAGTTCCAAACCGGTGCTGCAAAGATACCTCAATTATAGAATTATCTAGATTTTCTGATAATGGATCTTCTATTATATTTTCCAAGCCTCGCTTGGTGCATTGTTTGTGAAAGGGGGTATTGACTTGCCAGACAGAGTTTATGTGATGGATCAGCCACGGACTTCTCATCTTCTTGAAAAGACTAAACCTCTAACTAAATTCCTTGCTCGAAGCAAACAAATTGATTCGACTATCAAGGAGAGGATGATAGACCGACTCATGATCAACTTCTCTTCTTGGGTTCCGGTTCGTAATTAGAAGTGCAGATAATCCTGTCATAGACCTTCAGCTTAGCATCTGGCCAAACCTCATCAACACCCCTAATGGAAGCCTGAATATAGAGCGGGCAGTTCTAATGCAAACAGATCATAAGCGTGAATCTGTCGTCCAAGTCAGTGTTATTAAGACAGAAAGTGAGGTCTTTAAGACGCATATTGTGGCCTTTTCTTAGAGGCGTTTTAGTAAGCAGCATTCAACATTTATCACATGTGGTCTTTCTGTCCAAATCGAACCCAGCGTGAACTGCAACGACAACTACCTTTACAAAATATTTTGCAGTAGGTTTGATTTCTTTTGATGGCTCGCCTTTGATAAGTGATCAAGTAGAATCTTGTAGTGTTGGCGGTAAGTCGAGCTTGACTTTCCGTAGTTCCACAGTGGCCCAGAGAAAAGGGTTTCTTTCAGTCGAACTTTAATCCTATGCCAATTCGGTCTTCGACAAGAGAGGTTGTGTCGGTTTTTCGGCAGCTGAACCCCTTTGCTCATCTGACAGGGTCACGCAGACACAGCTAAGGCTGAGATTGAGCCGATGGTCTTCAACCTTACATATCTTACCAGCGCATCCAATTTTATGCTCACACGTATGTGAAATTTTATTCACACGAGTAGTTGTAGGGAAGACTGACCGATTTGCATGGACACATGACAACGCTGGTTAGTCTAGAAATTTGCCCGTTAACTAGACCCATCCTAGGTAATTAAGCTTTTTTTAAATTGGTCCCTCAGCCTGACTAATCGTCGGTAAGGCGCTGGAGACACCCATGGCATGAGGGTGGATAAACAGGAAAGAAAGAACGGGAAAGTGGAGGGTAAGTTTGACCCATCATATGGACTTCTAGCTGCATAAAGAAAATTGTTGTTCTATAGATAGTTGGTTTTCAACTAGTTTAGGTGATGTCAGTCACGATGACCAGAAGGTCATCGGGATCTGTTTTTATCTAAACTTTGCTTACAGATGGAACTATTGAATGGTTTTAGCAAAATCGAGTCACCAATTGAGTGGCTTGGCTTGTAACTCAGTTAAGGTACCAAATTACTGATTTAGTTACAAGTTCTAGCGACATATAGATTTCCCATCTTTCCATAGGGACAACTTATTGCTATTTAATTGATAGACATCGTTTTAAATTAATTCCAAATGCACGACAGCTTCAGACGATAATTTGACAATTTCTCACCTCAAATCACCATGTAGCAAACAGCTTGCTCAATGAGTGCACAGGGATTAATGAAAATCTTCCACTAGAGAGAGTGATTTACAGAATCATGAACTCCTTTCGAAGTTCTTTAACTATGTGAACGTGTTAAATGGTTCTCGATAAGTTATTGTTCGGTATCTTGTATCACTGTTCTATCTGTCGACAGGCAGATACATTGGGAGTAAACGAATTAATTCCTTGTGGCAGTTAAATATCTCTGCATGTTCTGAAAAGCAGATAACAATATAAATTTGTAGAATGTATCTTTTGTCGCCATCATCACTGTTTGATTAATAGCTCGTGCCTACTTGTGACTTGTTAATTGAGAAAACCACTGAGCAATGGTACATAGTATGGTGTATACATACAACGTTTGAAGATTGTAAGGAAGGTTATGGAAGAGATTTGGGATTCCCAAACCTTCGTCGAGAATCACGTTGTTATGAAATCGGTGCTTTTGGATTGATTTGCGGACATCAAGACAACTAATAAAGGTGCAGCCAAACTTGATTAATTACGTTAGTTGCTTGTATGTGTTTTAAGTCAGAATTTGAAGTATAAAAAACTGTGATACTTATAAATTACGAAGACTTCTACATTGATGACAAACAGCGGCTATTTGGATGACCAAAAAGTCTAGAGTTTAAGGCATATGAACAGCTTCCAGGCTAAATTGGCCAATAACAAACTAATGTGCGCACACTCTTCAACTGAGAAAGACAATGTCACCAAGAATTGTTTTCAAGGGCCCCTGGAGGTGCGAGATATATGGAATGATAGGAGGAAAGGAGGACTTCTTTGTTGTACAATCGGTGAACATGTCATCGTAACAAGCATGTGGTTATCTCATTTGGGTATTCATAAGCTAGACTGGTGATCTCTGGAAGTGCTAACCAGACTGAACACATCATGATCGACGCAACACGTATCTCCAGTTTTCCAGGAAAATCTGGAAGTTTCATTGGCTGCAATCACAAGAAACTTCTAATGTCAATTCCATTTAAGTGTCAATTAGCCTCGCACATTGTGCTACGCCACCAACATCTTGTCTTGGAAGAAAATGATAAAGCTGCCAACTTGCTAGATTTCGCTTGATTACCACTGCGAGTCTCGAAAGTATATAGAGCGACTCTTACAAGGAGGACAAGAACGGCTCGTAGGCTCTATAAATAAAAAGGGAAGGACGAACATCGGCTTCTCAGACGGAGAACAATGGGACGAGGACTGCGAGATGGAAGAAATTGAGAGATGTTATAGCAGTAACGACGTTCGGAAATTTTACCTGAAGATAAAAATGACATTTTAGGTCGACGAAGTACTAACAGAAGACTGCCTGGAACCTCAATAACGATGACAAAGCCATACCCGACGAATGGAATCTCAGTATTTTATGCCCAGCCCTGAAGAAAGGGGACCTTCTATTGTGCGCCAAGTATAAAAACATCAGACATTTCAACATCGCCTATAAAATCTTCTCTGCCGTACTACGTGTTAGGTTTGGAAAGTCCATCATTGATTCTTACGTTACCGTTGATCCTACAGCCGCCTATGAAAGCACATTTTGGAAAGAATTATACCAATCAATGTCCGTTTTTAGGATTCTAAATTTGTCAGTCTCTGCAGGATGACAATAGAGAAACCTTGATGCTCTAAGAGGGTCGGAAATGAATACACCAAGGCCTATAATTTCAAAAACTATTTCTGGCAAGACGATCTACTGTGTTTTATGTAATCTATGAAAATCGCAACCCAACACATGCACAATCTTTCAAAAGTCTGTACAACTACTTTTCTATGAAGATGGCATGAACATATCGATAGAACACAGCTAGCTATTTGTGAGGCATTTAAGATATTGTGGTACTTTGAGGTCCGCATTTAATGTAAACAGTGATGCCACCATAGATAACATACCTTAGAGATCAAGGAGAGCTCTATACTCATAAAATATTTATCATCTTCTCCTCCTCTTTGGCGCAGAGCCATGCATGGCCCTGTTTGCATCGACGGATTTTTTTTTAACAATTGCGGATGACAGAGAGTTGGGTCTAGAAAACTGGAAACGGTGTGCACAAGATCGAAGAGTCGTCTCAGCTGGAACAGGAGCCCGCTCAGAAAATACGTATAAGCCTGTGTACGTGTTCAACGAAGCACCGTCAGGATCTACAGATGAGAATAAGGATTTTCGCGAAAAAGTAACTATTCGATGTTATGAAGCAGCAGCAGATTATAAGAGCGACACTATTTAAAGCTCGTACACTAAGAGATCTGAATTTATTGCAGAAGATGACCAAATTCTAACCCAGCGACTGTAGTTGTTAGGCAGATATTAAAAATGCCACAAAAGCAGAACTAAAAGGTTGATTTCAAAGAATCCCAGCCTTAGATATCGTTAAGAACAAAGAGCTTATGAATAAGTAAGAAGTGTGACAAATGACATAATACAAATGGAAAAAGGAATCTTGAACTTCTGATCCTTCCTATCGATAACTTAGTGAGCAGAAAGTGACACTTGACATAGCGAACAAAGTTTGTCCATCGGTGGACAAGGCGAGTGAAAAGCCCTGTGCCTGGTCGGCCTTTGATGTCTGGGAAACTGCCTTTGGGTGAAGTTCCTCAACATTTTCTTTGTATGCCAAATACCATATCTTGATGGATGAACAATGGATGAAGGACGCACAACCAGCGGAGATTTGCTGGGAAGCAGAAAGCATTGAACTCGTGTACAAGTTCTTGCCGTCATTAAGATCCCACAAGAGAGCTTTGGCGTCCTTGGCTCCGGAGGTGCATAGGGAACCATCGGGCGAAACTGTAACAATATTCAAGTTTCAATTGTGGCCATGGTCGTTGTTCTTCAACTTTCAGTTGGCCAAGTACAGATCTTGGATAATTGAATTCGAAAAGGTTTGGTCAGAACGCACGACACCCAGTCACTGTATCCATTTTCTTGGATACTCGGTCAAAGTGTTCCACATCTTGATGTTCTTATCCCGGGAGCCGGAAAAGATTTGATTAGTCCAGCTCATATTTTGATCAATAATAACACTTAGATATTTATACTCTTCAATAGATTCAACTTTGAAGCAATGAGTGTAGCAGAGATTTTCAGCATTGAAAAGTGCACTTATTGACGTTAACCTGCACTTACAGTTAGATACTTTGAGTCTGTCACAATCTTTTGAATGGTAGATAAGGTTACAATCACACAATTACAATTACGCCGATTTGAGTTATGTCTTCTTTTTTTTTGTTAAGTTGGTAAATCTGTTGTTGACATTCTCTCTAAATCTGAGCGCCATAGCTTGACATTTGCAAAAGTTACGTAGCCAAGAGTACATCTATCTCTGTGTGTGTTGGCGATTTTTTCCAAACTTGCGAACGTTGGAAATGTTGGAAAAGAGTTTCGGCAACGATTCTCTAAAGAAAACGGTCGTTTAAGAGTGGCACGAGCGGTTCAGAAGTGGTCGTGAGTCAATTGAAGATGACGATGCAGTGGCATCGACATCGAAAACCGACGAAAACATCGATGGAGTAAAAGACATGTTGGTCAAGAACCGCAAATTAACCATCAGAGATATAGCGGAGGACTTGAATATTGCCTATGGATCCGTCAAAGACATTTTGGTTAATAATTTGGGTTTCCGTCGTGTAGCAGCAAAGTTGGTGCCAAAAGACCTCAATTTCATGCAAAAAAGAGACCGTGTTGACGTCGCAAAAGAGATGATTTGCGAGGCTGGATCCGATCCCGCATTCATCAAAAGGATCATTACTGGAGACGTATGTTTATGAGTACGACACGCAATCCAGACATCAGGCAAGTGAATGGCGTTCACCAAATGAGCCGGGATAAAAAAACCACCTCGTTTTCAGTCAAAAAAGAAGGTGTAGTGCATCATGAATTTTCGCCAGAAGGCCAGACAGTAAACAAAGAGTATTATTTGGGCGTTATGAGACGTTTGCGTGAAGAAATTCGCCGAAAGAGACCAGAATTGTGGGCAGAAAACTCGTGGATTTTGCACCATGATAACTCACCGTGCGTCGTCGTACAGTGCCATCATTATTCGTAATTTCTTGACGAAAAATGCAACAAATACCATCCAGTAGCCACCGAATTCACCTGATTTGGCTCTCTGTGACTTCTTTCTGTTCAATCGAGTTAAAAAACCATTACGGGGAACGCGTTTCAACAGCCGAAAGGAAGTAATGGAAAAATCGCAGGAAGCACTGATGGACATACCGAAAACTGAATATAAAAAATGTTTGGAGGATTGGGTCAAACGCTGGCATAAGTGTGTTGCAGTCGATGGGAATTACTATGAAGGGGACAATATAGATTAAGCACAACATTTTTTGTCATCCAAAACTTTATAAATAAAAGAACAAAACTCTAAGAGAGCATCTTCTGTTGACAGACCTCCCCTAAATCCATATTGTGCTTTACTAAAAAAAGTTTATTCTTTTTATGGGCCGATAATTATTTTTGTCTTTTTTATTACCTCTTTTGAATAGAAGTAGCACATTGGCACGCTTAAGTTTTTCAGGAAAAACTCCACTGAAACCACTTTGGTTGAAAATATAAGATAGTACCTCAGCAATATTAAGTGCAATGTTTTTCGGTGCACGATTTGAAATACCGTCATGGCCACATGCAGAGTTATTTAAGGAGTTGATAACTTTGTAAACTCCTAAGCCAGAAAATTATTCAAAGAAGTTGAAGACATAAGAGATAGACTGGATAATGACAATGTTACATTTTTAGTACTATTAGATTTCTCCAAGGCTTTTGATATGATAGGGCTCTCTATTCTGATCAGTAAATTAAGACACTTCTTTCTAATTGCTCCGTCTTCAATTAAACTAATATTGTCGTATCTCAGTGAAAGAAAACAGGCTGTTTCAATAGATGGTATCCTATCTGATTTTCTTCCCTTAACTAAAGGTGTTCCCCAAGGATCGATCATTGGGCCTATCTTATTTTCAGTATTTATTAATGATATAGCTTCTGTAATATTAAATTCAAAGAAACACATATATAGTACGCTGATGACATTCAAATTTATCAGAGTTATCCCTTAGGTCTCATTGCAGATCACGCTACTGATTTAAATGAAGAGCTGCAACGAATATCAAATTGGACGTTAAAAAGTATTTTCATTCAGGAAAATACAATATAAATGTTTAGATAATTCTAAAACTACTCTGAATCTTTCCTATTTGCCACATTTAATGCTAAACGGCTCAAAAATTGAATTCGTTGACTTTTTGAATTCTTACGTGGAACAACCATATAGTGGGAAATTTTTTTATGAATGTAACGCTGAGAGCAAAAGGAAACTACAAGTTTAACACCACCATTCGATATGTTTATCGTCTCAAAAGGTATGACCACGTTTCACACCCAGCTAGGTTAGATTAGGTTAGGTAAGAGTGGCTGTTAGAAATACCAACTCAGTTAGGGCGATTGGCCCACTGTGATGCCACGTGGATCTATGATCCTCTTACTAATCGAACCAGTTTGAGCTTATAATAAAGCGTAGGAGACTGTTAGCGTCTATGTTTTCTAGATCGTTTAGGTCGTTGTAGAAGAAAGCTCCTAGATGAAGCTTTCTTCTCTGGGAGAGAGCTGGACATGTGCAGAGTAGGTGGAGGATTGTCTCCTCCTCTTCCTCGTTCATGCAGCTTCTACTGAAATCATTTGTAAAAGCGCCAAGCCCTCTTGCGTGCTTGCCTATGAGGCAGTGTCCAGTGATGACACCTATTATGGCGCTGAGATGTTTCCTATTTAAAAGGATCAGGCACTAAGAGTGATTCAGATCTAGCTTTAGCCAGATCTGTTTGCCCAGCAGTCCACCTAAGGTCTGTTCTTTTATTGGCATCCAGGTTTATTGTTAGTTTGCACCTAGCGATTGGTATACCTATACTACCCTTTTCCGGTAGAATAGGTAGAGTGGTTACAATTTTGGCGAGTTCAGCGGCTCTGTAGTTCCCTGGAATGACTCTGTTGCCCGGCACCCAACACAGGTGAATGTTGAAATGCTCTGCCATCTCCATGAGAGATGACCGGCATTCAAGGGCGATTTTAAAATATAATGAAACCGAGTCCAGGATCTTAATGGCGGCCTGACTATCCGAAAAGATGCTTTAATTCGAATAGCTGCAGTCGCAGCTACTTTCCTGCTAAAAATGTCGAGGGGTGTCAAGTGAAACAGAATATCTAATGCCACAGAGGGGGTAGACCGTAAGGCTCCGCTTGTGCATAGACATGCTGTTCTTTGGACTCTGCTTAATTTAATGCAGTTGACTGAATTTTCCAAGGCCGTCCACCAGACAACCACCCCGTAAGTAAGTATCGGTCTTATGACCAAAAAGTATAGCCATTTGTTCCCAATGACTTTCTTGCAAGAGAATAAAGCTATTGTAGCTTTCTTGACTCTTTCTTGAATGTTAGGCTTCCAGTTTAGTTTCCTGTCAAAAGTGAGACCCAGATATTTTGCTGTATCGGAAAATATTAAACTGGTACCGTTTATTGAAGGAGGGTCTATAATTGGAATTTTCTATTCCCTGGAAAAGAGGCCAAAATCAGTTTTATGGAGGTTTATTCCCAATCCAAATGGATCTACTCAACGGGTAAATCTATTGAGGTTTACTTGAAGGAGTTCTTGGATGGTATTAAGTTGCTTGCCTGTGCCGGCTATGGCAAAGTCATCTGTATAGGTAATCACCCTGCTTCCACACGCTTTCAGGTATATCAGCAGTTCTTTAACTACTAAGTTCCAGAGAAGTGGAATCTGGATAAGTTCTACACAGCTCCTCATAATATTTTCTAACACAGGCAAAATAATATCTGAACACCTCTGTATCTCGGCAGGTATTATACTGTCCGGACCAGCAGACTTGTACGGTTTGAAGATATGCAGCGCCGAGAGCAGTTTTTCTCTCGTAATCAGACCATGAATTTTGGTCCCGGTGGCAGTAGGCCTTTTTGGGATGCTTATGGCCGCGAATTGGGAGCTATCTGGAAAGTGGTTGTCCAATAGCAGGTTGAGTGATTCATCACTTGAGGTTGTCCAGGAGCCATCGGTTTTTTGCAAACAGCTAGGCATCATAGGATTTGTAGAGAGGATTTTTCTTAGCCGCGATGCCTCAGAGGTTTCTGTGAATTTGTCACAGAATGACTTCCAGGATTGTCGCTTTGCCTTCCTCAGTTCTTTTTTGTATAATTTGAGGGATTCTTTATATGAGTCCCAGTCAGTCACTTTCTTTCTACAAGAGTTTCTTAGCAGTCCCAGTACCAATGTCCACCAATGTGGCTTTTTCTTGTCTCTTGGTTGAATAAGAGGGCAAGAAGCGGCCATAGCCTGATTGAGAGCCAGAGTAAATTCCTTGACTTTCATACCAAGCTCATTGGTGTCAGGCGGGGGACTTGGTATCTGACAGTATTCCTCTGTATTTTTCCGGTTGATGCTCCGAGGTGGAGCATCACTCAGGCTGAATTGGATATCTGTGGTCTGAAAAGGAGTGTTCAGACGATACCATCCAGTTCGTTAGCCTTTAAGTGATGCTGTCGGAGACAAAAGTGATATCTAGCACTTTCTGTCGGTTTCTAGTTATAAAAGTGGGCTCGTTGTCAATGTTGCAAATAAATAGGTTAGTACTTAAAATATAGTCAAAAAGTGACTCACCTCTATCATTGATGTCGGTACTGCCCCATACCGTGTGAGGTGCGTTAGCCTCGCTAGTATGAGGCTAGTATTTTGCCTCCATTTTCCAGTATCACCCTTTCTTGGTTATCACCAGAGAGAGGGTCCACATGGTCGTGGCCAAGGTAAGCCGATGCCAGCCAGTAGGAGCCTTTGGCAGTCTCTAGTCTGGCAACGGTTAAGTCGGGGTCGCTGAGGTTGGGAAGTAGAAATACATTAAGCCTACGTTGCACTAATTTACAAGTTCTGATCTTACCTTTGTCTCTTTCATAGAACTCGGGTGTCCTAAGTCCACGAACCACGCCTTCTACAATCCATGGTTCCTGGATTAGGATAATATATTCTGCGTTTTTTGAAAGCCGAAGCCTTTTTTGAGTGGTGGGGATTAATCTGGAGAAACCGTATCATTGCCACAGTTTTCCAGAGTAGCCTCCACCACGGTGTTGTTGAGGTCCTCCGATTCTGAAGATGTGCCCAAAGGCTCATCTTCTTCTCTGATCGTGTAGGACCTCTCTTTGCTTCGTCGTCGGTTTCCATTTCCAACAGGGTGTCAGAAGAGGAGACCGACGGCTTAATAGTCACCTCGGATAGATTGGAGTCGTCGCTATCCATTTCTGGAAAGAATATCAACGCTCCGAGATCCAAGCTTGTGTTATCAGGTATTAAAGGAGGCGGAGATTGCTTATCAGCATCCAGCTCATCCTTTTTGTGTACCCTTAAGTGTATGACTCGCATCTTTTGGTTTCAGGACTCGTCTGGAGAATTTCTCCTCGAAATTCATTGACTCTACTCAGCCTCTACAACTCGACAAGTTCGATGCTCACGGTAGAAGTCACACCTAGCTAAAAACCTAGTACACATGTCATTTCAAAATTATATTAAATTTCTATGCTCCTACTTCTCTTTAGTATTATCAAAAGCAAGCAACCGACATACCTATCCAAAAAAAATCCAGTTTCCGGTGTCTAGCAGATCTGCCTGTTTACTACTTCCGCGATTTTCTAGTTCAACATCTGAGAGACAGTTTCATATTGCTGCTATACGTCTTTGGAACATACTCCCACGTACTATACGAGAGCTAGATGACGCATGACAATTTAGAAACGGACTTCAACATTTACTTGAAAGTTAGAGCAACCAGGTTTAGCCATAACTCTCTCTTTCTCAGGCAATTTCAATCAAAATAAAACTTCATTTTAAATTATAATTTTTCTAAAAAAGTTTAAATGTAAATTCAAATTAAAGCTTAAGCTGAATAATGTGTATCTTTCACAGATTTATAAGCGAATTCTTACTGTGTTAGCAAATATAGAATAAAATAACATAACGAATAAATAAATAAATGGTGTTAATTGGGAATCAGCATTGTCGATAATCCAGTTAAACGATAAGAGTAAAGTCCAGGAGGTTACTCCTTCCTAAGCTCCCACTGCCTTGAAAAGAATTCTGTGTGCCATCTACGAGTATCACAATATTTTCGGCTACCGCCTTGGGTGGTGGAGGTAGTACCGAATCATAGGCGGAATGAGCTAATTCAACCACGAACTTATGCCACTCCTGATTTATTTTGTATCTTATAACTGCAGCAACTACATCTTGGTTGCTGAATTTCCTAAGCTAGCTGCAGAGACGGTTTTCGACCCAATCACATGTGTTGTCGGTCTTTCAAATTTTTCATCATCATAATATCGTAGATGCATTTTCTATACTTACTCGTTCGTACGTGTTCCTATATGGATATTATGTGGGCGGCCCACATTTCACATGGCCTGAGTCTTAGACGACCTGGAATATAACGACGGTGTGTTTCACTATTTTGCACCCAATCCTATGGAACTGGACTTAAATTTACGACCCTTGACGCTCTGGGCATGTAACATACTCGTATTTAGGTTGTTTTTGATTACTGATGGAGACAGACTGGAGTCTGTATTGTATAAGTGTTTACAGCCTCCACATGTATTACAAATTTCCTGTCCTTCCTTACATAGTATAGTTAGCAACACCAAAATGACACTTATTGTAGAGCTATTGTCGTTTTAAAGGAAAATCAGATGGTAAAGATATTTATGGTTTCCCATATTCTAAAGATTATCTACGAGTACGTTTCTGTCAAAAGTAACACCGATGTAGAAATATGATTACGAAAATGATCTTAATACGCGCTCACCTTAGTGTGAAGGCATTTTCCAAAATCCTAAGAGGCTTTAATTAAATATTTCTCAAGGAAGTAATTACGAAAGCAAAGTGCTGCCTACCGTGCGCTGATTACATCTCTTACACATAAACGTCTTCTACCTCAAGAAATTCATAAAGCAAGCCACAAGCTACAACGTAATATATGTTATGTAGGTAGAAACACGAGCGATCTAATGTATCGGGCGGTAGTTTTGGGGGGTTCAAAATGGTTGCTTTCAAAAAAGGCACACGTGTTTTGTATACTCGTATATAAACATGCGGTTTTTGAATACCGCCGCACCACTGTATTGCGGTATAAGCAGCTTAAAGGTTTATTCGTTGACTGAACACGAACGAGCGTTAAATGAATTTCGCCACACTGATATGAGTATTCATAGAGCTAGCACTTTGACGTATCCCTAATCTCTCTATCACCTTTTGACATTGCCTTGAGCATATGTTTTAAGCTTAGCCGTACAATCTACAGCAAAGGAACAAAAAAAAAAAAATTAACCGAAACCCTTAGTGTGTGGATAAGACCAATTGCCGCAACCAGTAAGAAACATGAAATACCGCCGATGCCCCTGCTGTTCATTTATATTCCAACAGCATCATCCGTTTTTATGAGATTGTATTCTTCACCTGAGACAACACGCTATTTGTCTTACCAATTTCGTGCGATGGCTCACTACCCCTGCTGAGGGTAGTCAACGCAACAAAAGCAAAAAGCAAAAAACAAAACAAAAAACACTCAAATCATTCTGCATGCGAAAAAAGGTCAAATCAAAGTGCCAAGCCCCGGGATATCATCCCCCAATTTCAATCATAATATCCGATAGCTTCAATTGATGGTATGGCCATATTTTCCCACATACAGCACTTTAAGATATGTTTTCGCCTTAGAAACAGACTTTCGTATTTCCACTTTAAGTTGCACTATATGTAGTCTGGGAATTGGAGTCGGTGGTTTACAACAATTTGCCTTCCCTAGCCAGAGTAGAGGGAGTGAGTAAACTGAAATAATAAAGCCCATTGCGGCGGGTGCTTACTTGTCTGCACGGAATTCAATTAACTCAAAATGTCGTAGTTCTTAAAGTGAAGCCCCACGGGACATCCTTACAGGTGCGGTTGGATAAACGAGCAGGAACCTGGTGATGATTACCAGCCACGATGATGATGATGTACGGTAACGGATGGTAAAGGGATACATATGCCATTTTGGATTCATGAGATTCAATATTTATTACGCTCAACATAGGCTGCGCAAATGCTGATTTTTTTTTTCGTTTTTTTCTTCTTCTCTTTTTTTTTGTTCTTTCAGGGGTAGATACATAATTTTATCCGTTGGCTTGGTTTCAGCAGATCAAAATTTTGGGTTGGGGTAATCAATTTTCTCAATTTTCTCAATTTTCTCGGTTTTCTTTGCCAAAGAAGGTAGAACCCTAGGACATAGGAAACGAAACGAAACGAAAATGTTTACATTGGTTCAATGGTTCGGAAGTTGAAACTAGGAGCACATCCACGGTTATATGGGTGAAGTATCGATTTTGAGTTAATGTTGAGTCTTAGAAGCCCACTCATAGTTTAAAGTGCACTCGTGCACTAAGACTAAAAAAACAAAAATGACATTTTCACAAATTTTCACAAATTTCCCGACGAAATGCTACCATTATCCCTAAGGGCATCACTGCTCCTACAGTACCGGGAAAGGATTTTATGTTTTTATTTGCTTTTGTTACTCATGAAACTGGAGTGGAAGCATTTTCATAATTTGTGCTACCTGTGCATCCATAAAGAAGGTAACAAGGTAAACATTGCGCTGCCAGAATGTCAAAAAGGGATATGAGACAAAAACAGGAAGGCAACCAACCTCCTTACCATGACCGCAGTATGAAAACACTGTGGACAGTTGGTGTTACTGGATACGGTATTCGATATGAAATTATGGCTGTGCCACTTTACAGGTGGTATTCGTTGACAAAGAACTTAATTCCAATGCAAGGGAAACGTCCATGCATGTGCATGACAATGCATTTTGGAAGCTGGAGTTTTGAATGGTCCATATATTCTCTTTAGTGATTTTGAAAGCATATGCTATAGAGCAACCAAAGGTGATATAGGGAAGTCAAGCGGAGCTATCACAATTTCGGTCCTATAATGGGCTTAAGAGGTGTGTTCTTAGGGTCGTATGTGCATCTGTTAAAGGATTACTATTTGAGGGCAGGAAAATTTACGACGTATATGGGGCAGCCAATTTTCACATACAGTTACGAAGAGTGTTGCGAAATCAATTCAAATCCAGGGATCGTTATTGAAATATCTTAAGCTATCGCCCGTAGGCGTAGCAGCCTTACTAAAGGAAGAAATTTATATACCATATGCCACCTATTCTGGATGGTATCTACATATATACATATGTATGTGTGTATCTTCTTATGTTCATATAGTTACGAGACCAAATCGGAAAGGCCAGAGGGCTTCATCTATCGGTCGTGCAAAAAATAAGATATCGTCAGTGACCTAAAAAATAGGCATTTTAAAATTGTTGATGCCGTGAACATAGAAAAGCGAGAGAAATAAAAGTCGGCAGTGAAGGAAATTACAGTGAAACGTGGCGTTCGTCTTCGTTACCCTCCATAGGGCTGAGAATTTTCAAATAAATTTTAGAGATTCTCAACATGTTTATCAAAATTGAACCTCTGCGTGAGAATATAAAATTAGTCCCTCAGTGCAAACGCTGCCAAGGGTTCAGAAAATCACCTCTCCAAAGACTATGAAGTGAGCAAATAAACCTCAGCAACGTGTATTAACCGCAAAAGGAGAACACCCGGCTAATTATCGAGACTGCGAAGTAGCCAGAGAATTGCAAGAAACGCGAGATAAATTCCTAAAGCCGTAAAATATGACCACTCAAAAGTGGCAAGAGGGGAAAAGCCTAAGAACAGTAAATAAAAAAATAGCTAAGGAATATCAATCGGGTTATGGTCACAGAAATATGAAAGACCATCACCACTAAGCCTTAGATGGCAATTACCGGGCAAATTAATATATGCCCAAGCCGCAAAATTACATAACGAAAGGACAAAAAACTCGACGCACTCTGCTTCTCATTATAACCTAGCAAAGCTAGGTTAGGTTAGGTTAAACAGGGGTGTGGTGGACATGCCATCATACAGACACTAGGCACCACGTTCTATTCAAGTTGTTTGGATGGTTTCAAGTCTAATATTCACAAAATAAATGCTGGTGTGCCCAGGCTTCCGTTCTGTCTCCGACACTATTTTTAATTTTCATCAATGACATGTTGTCTGCTACTTCTAATTCAATATATTCCTTTGCTGAAGACAGTGCTCTCTGCTTTTCATATTTGGTCCCGGACTCACGTTTCTGATCTTCGGCTGTAGAACGGGAACGCCAGCTTATGTTAAGCTCATATTAGCAGCATAACCAATTGGGGAACTACCAACAGAGTGGAAAACGCTTCCAAAACTTTCATTAAAACGAACTTTAAACATCCTGCCATTGTCCATAATTGACACTTGCATTGACACTATTCGGTGTTGCTAAAAATGCTGCAAAATATGTAGGTTTCCTCAAACAATGTAAGAAATACGTCCGCCCAAAATTAGAACACAATGCTCACATCTGGTCAGGTGCGCCTAAAACATAATGGACACCCTGGAACACCGACGAAATGTCTCGTGTCTCACTTTGTTTTATCGCTATTTCCACCACCAGTGCTACTTATAAATCGCCAGTAGCATTGCGGCCCTTCAAACCTGCAACGTCTACTTTCGGACGTACCTACTCTCAAATATCGTGATTCATTCCTAAGCCGTACAACTCGCTTATGGAATGTCCTACCGAGCTCTTCATTTCCTAGTCACCATAGCTCGCAAACATTTAAAACCAACGCACATCGATATCTCTCTTCTTTCCCTCCCTAACTTCCCCTAGCCCTAGCTAATTATAAAAAAATTATAAAAAAAAATGCAGATCACAATCTTATAACCGTTTGTATACTTTTTCAAAATTAAAGCTTTTTCTTACAGCTGGCATTCAAGTTCTAACAATAATACAAAAAAAAGTTTTATAATTCAATAGATTTAATAAATGGCATTGCCAGACTTGCAAAATTAAATTAAAACAGTGCTGCCGGTATTTCAAAAGAAAAAATAATTCTGTAATTCAAGTTTATGAAATGTTAGTGTTACACTGCCACAAGAAGCGAACTAAGTCGAGAACATGAACATGGAACGCGTGCTCAAAATATTTGCCTGGAATGCTAACTGACTTTTACAAAAACTTGACGAATTAGAAAAATTCATACGAGAGAAGAATATTGATGTTTGCTTGATCTCTGAAACCTATATGAAAAGGGGACCGTATACCGAAATAACAGGCTTTGAGGACTATTGCGCTTATCATCTATTTGGAGGATATCGAATATACTGTTCGGGAGAGTAGATGTAAAGACAACCAAGCGGGAGGTCGTACATCGCGAACAAATCGTTTGTTCCCTCTTTTCCCAGAAGATGCCCATCACGAGCTTGCCGTACGCCGAAGGAGTCAGCAGCTTGCTTTTACTTTTATATTAGCTGGTCCTCACTACCCCAACAACTAAAGCCTTATCAATCCAAAAACTCACTCCATATATCCATATTCACCGATTGGAAGACGCTTTTATCAAATACTCCGACTTGGAGTTCTGGGTCGAAACGTCTTTGAATTTTATCGCCGATCTGATTACCATCGACAATCATGTGAAGGAATTCTACGATTACTGCCAATAATATTAGAACAGCGAACAGCAGCTACTCAGAGTTATATCAACACTCACGTTCTCTAGAAGAAACTGTTGGACGCGAGGCTTTGACAGTTAAGGAAGGAATCACTGCAAGCTACCTAAGTGAACGGACCAAACGTTCCATTGGGCTTTTAGTTATAAAAGAAATTGTCAAAATGGTCCCCAAATACTTGTGACTGCCGGCATCGCGTATCAAGCAGTAGAGAATTACCAACTAGAGTATCAAATCTCGCTTCATGGCTGACATCAATGACCAGGAATCTATAGCTGCTGACGTGCAACTTCATGGCTTGCTTGAACAGCAGCAGCAACTTTGGATTTAAGAGCAAATGAACGTTTACTCATCCCGTTGAAGCTCTACAGACCTATCTCAACAAGTTGAATGGAGGTTTGAACTTTTGCAGCCTGCCAACTATATTAAATGCAGCCGCACTCTACACTTTTAACAGAATAACGAAGGCAATCCGCAGAAATATGGTTATCGTTCAACATTTCTCTGGTCCAAACGAGAAATTTCTCTAAAAAAGACCTTTATCAGCGTTCCAATCATCGAGGCTCATGCTATCCTTCTGGACCGTGGAGACTTCGTGCAATATATTTTACTCAGTAATGACAAAAAAACGCGGAATTTGATAAGGTATACCGATTGCGGAGTGATCTTGCAGTCATATATAGGAAAAGCGCTAACAAAGCTACTATCGTATGCAACGTGACAGAGACACCACTCTTTGCAAAAGTTAATCCGGTGGGGTTTCCAGGTTACAGAATCTCCAGTACCCAGTTTGATGTTATGTCTCCCATCGAAGGTGTCGAAAGAATCGAAACTGATATCAATCACTTCTCAACAGATGACTATGTACTCGTATATGTCCCCTCCCAAAATCGACCTAAGCGGAGAGGCCAAAGAGGGTCCGCGTCTTGCCATACTCACGGCAAGACTTTCTGCTGAACTGAATGAAAACGGCTGGGACTCCTGGGAACATCAGTACTGGTACTTAGGAGCTATTTGTACACAGGCTCTATTTTTAATCATCTGCGCCTGTAAACGCCGCCGAGGACGAAGGTCAGAGATTCCTACTGATAGATATCTACACAAAGAAGACAGAATACCTGGAAGTACAGTACGCGCATACGTGAATCCCCGCAACACGTTACCCCACATAAACACGGACGCAGTTTAGATTTATAATTCGTTCGATAATCAAACACCTTTTCCGCCGGGGGTTTGTTTATGAGAATTCACGATATTTTGCCCAATAAGCAACTTCTTTTAAAACAATACTGAAGACCTTAAAATAGAGCTGGAATCTGTGCAAGTAATCACGGTGCGTGTAAGAATAGATATAACTTCCCATCGAGTTCCAAGTTTCCTCAGTCATTTTAACAATGAGTGAAACTCTGATTTAAAAATAAGAACCAGCAGGACTAACTGGCAGAAATACTAATGGGGAAGTCTTTAAGAAAGACAAAGTAGAACTGAACGTATTACTTAAGACACCCTATGAACTAGAAGTTGAGGTTGATCACTTCGGTGGAATCGTTCAGTAGGGCGCGTGGACTAACACGCCCTAAAGGAAAAAGCCAACAAACTACAGTGTAAACTATCCGCCGGATATGAAAGAAATGGTAAGTGAAAAACCAAAAGCCCGTATCTTGAAAGCTCGAGAGCGAAAAGGAAATCCAATTATTCGCTTTGGAAAACATTAAAAGGTACTAAAGGGCCTAAAGCCCCCGCGCCACCAATTAGAAAAATTCACAACTAACAGGCAAAGGGATTTAAGAAGAAAGCGGAAATCTTCGCTTCCCATCTGAGAGAGACCTTTGTGCCCTTTGACGGTCATGTACTCATGCACAATATCAGTGAATTGGAAACTGTGTCAGACAATTACACGATGACAAATGCAACGCTAACGGAACTTGGCGCGGAAGTACAGAAATTGAAACCAAAAAAAAAACAGGCTCCGGTATCCACTTAATAACCTGAGAAGTCCCTAGAATGCTCCCTAGAACAGTATTAACTATGGTTCTTTATAAATATTATTGTTCCGGAGTCCAGAAACCTAGAAGGTAGATGGGCTCCATAAAGAATAAAGTTTAGTAAATTGCATACCAGCAGAATCCTAGTCACGGCAATCGCTTGTTTACAATTGAAAATGACAAGCAAAGGTGATGTTCGATTCAACGAACAACACAAAAACAATATAACGAGGCGCCATATTGGTTTATACCAGTCAGCGTGGGGACCCATTTTATGGATGAGAAATAGGAAATGGTAGCGAACATGATCAAGGAAATTTGAGGCGTTACTGCCGTTGGGACTTCTCCAGCTTAAGAAACGGTAAGGAAAACCGACGTTTGGTGGCCGAAAATTTATTCCGTTGAGACGAGTTTGAGCGGAGACACCAAAGACACAAGTGTGAATAACAAATAAAACAATTAAAATAATTTAAGAAATTAAAAAAAAAAACCTCTCGGGAATCAGAGATTCGAACATTGTTTGTTTTTTTCTTTTGCTTCAGTGTTGAAATCCTCCGAGTCTGCTGAAGAAGGCTCATATCGTGATAGCGGAAGGCAACACTATTAACGCCGCACTGACGTTAGAATATGTTCCGAGTCAGTGAAAATTTTCTGAAGTCATAATAATCCTAAAACTAATAAAACCTCCAAATGACAAGACATCTTTGAGAGGATAATTCTGAGACCTACACTGGCAATTATTGATGGAAAAAATAATCGTATCCCTAATCACCAGTTTGGGTTCAGGAGTAAGCATTCAACTATTGATCAGGTGCATAGAATCACAAAATTAATTGAGAAAGCTTTGGAGGAAAAAAAGATTTGCTCAAACGTATTTTTTGTTGTCTCGCAAGCCTTTGTTGAGGTATGGCATGAGGGCTTATAATACACTGACAAAGTATCACGAGAATAGAATTTTCCATGTCAGACTCGGAAACGAAGTATAACAATTCAAGGAGATTTAAACCGGTGTACCGCAGGGAAGTGCTCTCGGTCCAATCTTGTATTTCCTATATAACCAAGACATACCCCAAGAACAGCTACGTTTGCTGATGACACTGCTATACTAACAGTAGGTAAAACGAATGACGAAACAACGGTAATAGTGCAAAGCGCTGTCGAACAAAGGCTTGGCGGATAGTTGTCGTCAATGACATCGAATACGTGCATCTAAATTTCACATAGAGAAAAACGAGTCGGTTGCCTATCCTCATAAACTCGGTTTCAATTCCATTTGCAAGCGAGGCTATATACCTTGGAATGACAAGTTAAAATAGAAGTCGCACGTTAAAAAGAAACGCAAAGAACTCGAAAACAAATACAGAGATGTGTATTGGTTACTTGTTAAACTATATATGTAAGTTGCTCTTGTATTGATAAGAACGATAGGAAAAAAAAATTAAATAAAACAGCTACGGTGTAAGACATAAAATTGATTCTAGCTTTATGTTAAAGCTACGTCCATGCCATTATGTGTGGACTAGCACATCATTCAAATGGCCGCCTCAACTTCGCTGGCAGTGCTTCAAGCGGTCGGTTAAATTTTTGATAACTCTGTCCAATATGTGCGGTGCTATTCCGGCTACTGTTGAATGTTGGCCTCGAGCTCGTCCAAAGTGGTTGGCTTGTTAGCGTAAACTAAGGACTTGACGTAGCTATAGAGAAAATAATCGAGTGATCGAACGATCGGCTTGAGATGACCCAGACGCCAAATTTTTCCTTCACAACTTCGAGCCTTGCGTCACTTGTATAGCATGTAGCGTCGTCTTGTTGGAACCACAGCTCGGATATATTAATGTTGTCGAGCTCTGACCACAGCAAGTCGGTTAACATCTCTCTATACCTGATACCATTGACGGTAACGGTGTCTCCTTCCTCATTTCGAAAGAAATAAGGTTGGATGATGCCACCATGCCACCATGCCACAAACCGCACCAAACAGTTAATCTTTGTGGAAGCATTGATGCTTGGCCGAACTCTGGTGAATTGTGTTAGCTCCAATAGTGGAAATTTCGCTTGTTGACAAAGCCACTGAGCCAAAAATGAGGCTCATCCGAGAAGATGATTCTTTGGCCAAAATCCGGATCTCCGGCAAACATTTCCAGTATCCAACTTTCGAAATCACGGCTTCAATTCTTGCATCAGCACAATCTTATACGGATGTAGGCCCACATCCAACGGCAAAATAAGCCGGTTTGACTTTCTGGCGATGCCCAATTTAGCGGATGGACGCCGAATCGACATTTCTGATTTTTTTCGAAACTGGCCGCTACGGCGGCTATGTTTTCTTTATTTCTTCTGGTTGGTGGCTTAAGATCCAAAAGAGTGTATTCACGCTCAAACTTTTCCACGGTGCGATGAATTGCCTGCACACTGAAGCCATGATGAAGACCGACCTCACGACGAAAATCACGTTGCGTATTTACAACTTAGACGGAATTTCGAAAATATTTTTTAATAATTTCCGCACGTTCGGTAGGCGTAAAACTATGCATGATGAAGTGGCAAACCTTACTGATTATTTTGACAGCTGCTGAAACAAACAATTGGAACAACTATTATGGTCACACTTTACAAGGTGCGCAAAAGTAATGTCATAATGTGTTTTGGCTGCCATTTTGTTAAAAGTGAAAAAAAATTTGTTTTCACGAAAAATTTATCTAAAACTCTAAAAATATCTGTCGTGATAAGCGCCAGATTTCAAAAAGCCCCAAGGGAAGAAGTCTAGCGATCTGGGCGGTCAGTTCAAATCGCCAAAACCGGAGATCACACAGCTTGGAAATTGATGACTCAAAATCTCCATCGTGTGAGCTGTGTGAGCGGTGTGAGCGGTTGCACCGTCCTGCTGGAACCAACAATGCTCGAGACTCTATTCAGCAACTTTCGGCAAAAATAACTCGTTTAATATATGTCCGTAGCGCTCACCAGTCACGCTTACGACGGTGCCGTCGGCGTCCTCAAAAAAATAAGGGCTAATCACTGCAAATGCCTCACCTAACACTCACTCAGGTAGGACCATTGCACTTCGACGTATAAAAGCTGCAATCGCAAGAGACCGCTAAAGTCGGTCGTGGCCGCATTTTCTTCAATACACAAACTGTAGCATCAGAGAAGCTGCCCGTTTACAGCTCCGCCACAAAAAAAAACCTCCAGTTTGACGACGAATGCAGGCAATTACAAGCGGCCAAATAAGAAGCATATACACACGAAGCTGCTCTCCATTGAAAAACAAAAGCTGACTTCTTGGAAAGAAAAAGCAAGCACTGACAAGCTTGCGATCGAGGAAATAAAGGAATATTACTGCAGGAAAGTTTTATCAGAACATGCCAGGGTTACAAATCCAGAATGGAATGTGGTTTCAGGGCAGGAAGGCCCACCATCGATCAAGTATTCACACGCAGATCTTCGAAAAGCCCCGAGAATTTCAAATCGAAACTCACCATATTTTACCGTGGTCAAAGCCACATAGGGCAGCATGCTAGGGATGAGCTATACAGCGCCATATTTATCACGATCCTTTTTCATGTCTGCACAATTACTTTCTAATGACACTGATGTAAATAGATGCCGTAAATGAAGCTTTCGTGAATATTGAGGCGGAACGGCTTCCAGTATGAGTCCGACGACTTAGGGAAAAAGAAAGCAAAATGCAATCGCATGAGTTGTCATTATTCGCAGTTATGACTTCAAGGTATTAAGGATTTCGTCTACCTTGGGTCCGCAGTTATAAACAGCAACGACATCGGCGCAGAATTACTCGTGTCAATCGCTCAGGATGCAATTGAATAGCAGAGCCCTCTCTCTGAAGAGCAACTGGCTTTATATAAGGTGGACCATACTGTATGACCCTTAACACCCCTTGCTTTACAATGTCGGTTGCGACTCGTGCAGTATGCGCCATTGCACCATACCGCGGAAGCCACATGTCCTCCAGCCCAAATTCATCCAATTGTTAGCACAATTTATCATGGCTCTGTAGCGCTCACTATTCACAGTGAGCGTTTGGTCCGCACCGTTCTCAAAAAAAATTCCTTCAGCGTTACCAGCACACCATGAATGATTTTAAGTGGATGTAATGGCTCTTGGTGCATTAATAGCTGATTACTGCGTATGATTTTCGGTCCCGTTTATATTATTCAGCCATGAATTAGTCAGGTATCAACAGATCCAACGTCTGAGATGGTTAAGCTATGTGGAGCGAGTGGAAGCCCCAACTTCGGTCTTCAACTCTAACCCTGATGAACGGCGCAGCAGAGGAAGGGAACATCAACCAACCTGGAGTATGACACTGGAGGCAGACTGCGAGAGATCGTGCTAGCTGGAGGACTTTTAGTTGAGGCCCAGGTTCAGTCCGGATTGTAGCATCATCTGAGTGTGTAAGTATATATAACAGCATTTATAGATATGGGCTCCTGTCAAGCTCGTCGTCTAAGTTGAATTACAATGGAATGGCAAGACTTTGTGGCATTCCTACAAGGTGATTATGTGAAACTCAAGCACACCCAACACCACAGGCAAACTTTTACTCTGAGGTGGTGAAAGACTTCGTCTACTTGAGGACAGCTGTAATTTCAAATTTGCTCTTCACACTAACAGCGAATTAAGCACAGGATAGCACCCTTATGTGTGGCGCAGAAGTAGAAACTTTATCTCTGAAGAGGACGGAAATGCTCTTGGTTGATTCGAGTGATTTTCGGACTCATCGGCACCAACGCAATTTGGAGAAGAAAGGCTAGAATTCATCGACTTCGAAAGCTAAAAGAAACATCGCCTTAGGTGGCGCGGTTTTGTGGAAAGAGATCTCAATAAACTTGGTGGCTGTGGCGATTATCGATATATCACACTAAATTGGAGAAAGCTGTTGATGGAGCGCCACCTTAAGTAAAACGAAATATGTAGGTCTTTTTCATTGAGACAACACAACAGTACTTTAGATAAACGTATCTCTGAATATTTGCCTATTAAACCGCGAGAAAACGTAACCTTAGCAGTGTAATTGGTGAAGGTTGCATTCTAACGGGATTGTATCTAATCGTTTGGGTGGTTGATGCCATGATATATTTCCCACATAACAGCACAGGTCTTCTGCTAAGACTTGATTGCACCTCAACCTAAGATACGATTTCTATTCTAGAAATTCACAAATTTTTCTACAATATTTTGTGTTCCCCGTTGCCAGGACCATCGCACTTAACAATGGTGTGCCCAAGTCCTTCTGTGTCATTACCTACCCTAACGTTGTCCATCTACCTAAGTCTCTTGATTGTATCCCTGGAAACTTCGTGTGTGGTTACACCTCGTCATCAAATACTTGCTCCATTGTGTCATAAACCAGTACAACGGTGGTATTCTCACTCAAGTTTGGAACCCGGCCGTTCAAGCTCTATATGTATGTATGTAATAACAATCACTAGTGAATACTTAGATCATAGGTAACGTCAATAGCGTCACTCGTTTCTAGGCTATTTTTTTGGAGTAGCACAACCAACCAACATGCAATATTATTGGATCTGGTTTCAGTGTAATTCAATGTATTTGTGATGCCCACTTTAATTTTCTTCTACGAGGAATTGTTCCAACAGCAAAAAGGAGTATTTCTAATCGAATCGAAGCAGCACATTACTGGTTTCAACAAAGTAATAGCTTCAAATTTCATTGTTTTCCTCCATTTGCCACAGAGGATCTCGAATGCATCGCAAAAGGAAACCTCAAAGACCGTTCTCCTGGCAGCAGCTTTTCATGTGCAATTTCGCTAATGCATCTCTCTTTTCTTCGCTCGCTAATAATTAGAGTGGATTCTATCGTAAAACGAGATACACCACATAGAACGCCAGCAAGGCAATGATACTCGTATGTTATGTGTTACACTGGTCTAGTTGATGAAATGACTGACTCTACACAATATACGAGTATCTACTCATCGTATTTGTGGTGTTGGAAAAAGTATAAAACTACCAACTACTTCGAATATTAACTGACAACAAAACTGAACTACATAGTACGAGTAGTGAAGCTTGAGAAAATTGTGAAAATTCTCAGTGAACATCAATCAACGCCGTAACATATTCCATCCATATTCATCGTTTCCATTGAATGCAGTTCAAATGAGACGTGACCAATTTGTAACGTTTTCAATTTTCCTAAGAATTACCAAATAACCATCAGCACCCAAAAAATAGAAAAAATAAAAAAAATAGAAAAAACAATAACAGAGAAAATATTTTTCCCATAGCGTCGCGCTTTTTGAATGGAGTGAAGTCTGTCTGTTTTTATCGAGGTCCACCAAGTGACATCTGTTAAAGGCGGTCGTAACCCTTTTTGATTAGTGTTGCGGTATAAGTTCTTTGACCGTGAAGCTAAATGACATTGAATAGTTGGAAAATCTATTTCGAAATGCTAACGATGTTAAATTGTGCGGTTCAAACGTCGCATGAGACGATGTAAATAAAGTTAATGACGACATGACGCGAACAAATTATGTGCGATTGATCTCGAGTGTCTGCCACCTAAAAGGAGTGGGTAGTCGAGTTTCTATTTTTTTCCCCCGGTTTCTCCCTTTTAATAGTTTGATGATGGAACTCTGTTGACAGATGATGTCTTATTCACATTTTTACTTCTTTATGATCCTTCTGTATGGTGTCCCATGATGCGTACACACTTCATGTTTGTTATGGTGTGTAATGTGATATTTTCGTAAGTGGATTTTGGTTGGGAGAGCTTGTTAAAGGACAGCAAAGGAGATGCACTCGCAATCATACATACACTTGTGCAATATACTTGGTTATTTATAGTTTTAATGTATTCTTGCTCTACAGAGAATGTCAAGTATAACATTCGAACGTAACTCTATGCAAAAATGGATGGACTATCCTAGGAGCTACCCAACTACAATATATTAAAACGAAAAAATTAATTATAATCCTACAATGGAACATACAAGGATTTTACAACAATTTTCCTAACTTGGATATTCTCATTAATGAATATTCTTCTGGTATTATTGCGCCACAAGAAACAAAAACTACATTGCCTACTTCAGTAATAAGCCACATGACCGAAACAAAGATAGTACTGCCATACTGATAAAATCAAGTATTCCGAATACATATACTTGTTCACCAAATGGAATTTTAATACAAACACTTCAAATCGATTTAGAGCAACAAATAACATTGCAAAATCTTTACAGACAGACTAATGAATCTGTATCTCTGCAGGAGTATCATAGTCTGGCTGAGAATCATCTCACATACAGTATTGTAGTGGGGGATTTTAATGCCAACAATTCCCTTTGGGGTTCCCCGCACACGAATACCATAGGAATGATAGTAGCACACTGGCTGCAGAATTCTGATCTTGTTCTCTTGAACAACGGATCGCCTATCCATTTTTCAACCAAAAACAGCTTAACCGCAATAAACCTATCACTTGCCTCAGCTGAAATTGCTTCTAATGGTAGATGGATGACGCATAATTACCTTTTGGGCGGTGAAACTACACATTTGTCAAAAAATTTCACTCTCGTTTTGTTGAAACCAAAGCCAACTGGTCCAAATTCGCCAAAGTAGCTCAACAGGTAACCCTTTCAATCCCTACCTCCCAGAACATCAACAAGGACGCAGCTCATTTACGAAAAATAATTAAATTAGCTGCATCAGTATCGATTCCATCAACACATGTGCGCTCTGCAAAAGCGGAGGCATGGTCACAATTTGTAGAATCTTTAAATCCCTCCATGGAATCCAAAACTCTTTGGAACAAAATTAAGGCTGTCTATGGACTGTTTCAAAGAGTGGGGTTACTGCAATTAGGCATAGTGAATTTTTTACTGAAAACCTTCCCCCAATCACACTTCCTGAATACATGGAATCTCTTAACAGCACTAAAGGCTCAACGCCAGGCCCAGATTAAATCACTTATAAAATCATAAAACAGCTGCCAGTGGAAACAATGATCAGAATGATTGATCTTTACAATAATATTTTAAAAACATGCACACTTCCCCATGAGTGGAAGAAAGCACACATAATACCAATACCAAACGCTAATATGGATCAGCATTCCCTTGACAGTTTTTGTCCGATTCCTTTGCTTTCCGTCCTATCCAAATTATTTGAAAAAATAATAAGGACCAAACCAAAATGGACAGTGGAAAAAAATCTAAAGCATAGTCAACATGGTTTTAGAATCAACAGAGGAACGCTCACTTTGCTCCACATGCCAGATCATGCAGTGCACGATGGTCATCAGGCTCAATGGTCATCATTCTCTAGAAACTCCTATCCAGAATTATGTTGCTCAAGGATCACCAGTATCGACACTGCTATACAATGCCTATGTAGACGCACTAATAACAGAGGTACAATCGGACCAATGAACATGTTAAGACTGTGCTAGCATACGCAGACAACTTCTTTGTTTTGGCATCCGTTGAACTGTACCAGGTCATTGATGCCATTGATCAAATCTTAACAAAAGCAAAATTACCAAACAGCAAAATGGAAACATTACACATCTGTCGAAAGCACCATTGCCAAAACACAACAATGCAAATTGGGACTGTCACATTACCTCTTCTTGAAAAAATGAGAATCCTAGACCTAACGTGTACAAAGTCGTGGAAATGGCCAGGCACACGCAAAATCTGTAACAGAGAAGCTGGCAAAAACTCAGAACCTGGTAAAAAGCGTCTGCAAAAAACATCATGGGCCACACCTAATAAACACCCCACTTCTCATAGCAAAAAAAGAGTGCACACGAGGAGAAGTCTACAGGAAAAAGTACGCTGAAATTTTATGCACTAGTAAGTTCGACTGCGTCTTGTACACGGATGCCTCCTGTTATGAAGGTATCACAGCTTTTTGCGTCAGCAGACTAGACAGCAAGTGTGACAAAATTGTAACACAGTAACTCGCTACACCCAACCAAAACTCCTTCGTTGGGGAAGTAATAGCACCGGTACAAGCATTTAAATTTGCGGATACAGGAACAGAAAGAACAGCAACTTATAGTGATTTCTTAAGCGCAATACACACCATTAAGAGCAACAGAAGCAAAACCCCTATCATGGAAAATATACGCGCCATAGTATGCAGGAACTCCCCGCGAATCCATTTAATATGAACACCTGGCCATATTGGGTTACCTGAAAATGAAAAAGCTGACACTGGCGCCCGAGAAACAATTCAAATGCCATTAGCATACAGTATACCTCCCTTTGCAAAGACTATGTGGAATCAATAAAAAAGAGAAATACGCAAAGCAGCAGCGCAGCGGTGGCAACAATCCTGCTCTTTTCTAAAGAACATACACTTCCATCTATAACAATAAAGCTCTGCAGATTAAGACTTGGACACGCCTTATTTAACAAACTGCACCTGTACAAAAAACAATCCGCACCATTATGCAATCATTGTAATGAAGTGTATACCATACCACCAAAAAGATGCCGTAATTTATTCAGAAAATTGAAAATACAAGTTTATTCATCTAAATCTATATTGTTCCCTTAAAAGTAACCCCATCGACTGCAACATACTTATGCCAGCGTTTGACCCAATTCTGCAAACATTTTTTATATTCAGTTTTCGGTATGTCCATCAGTGCTTCCTGTATTTTTCCATTACTTCCTCTCGGATGCTGAAACATGTTCCCCGTAGTGGTTTTTTAACTCGATTGAATAGAAAGAAGTCACAGGAGCCAAATCAGGTGAATTCGGTGGCTACTGGATGGTATTTGTTGCATTTTTCGTCAAAAAATTACGAATAATGATGGCACTGTACGACGACGCACGGTGCGTTATCATGGTGCAAAATCCACGAGTTTTCTGCCCACAATTCTGGTCCCTTTCGGCGAATTTCTTCACGCAAACGTCTCATAACACCCAAATAATCTCTTTGTTTACTGTCTGGCCTTCTGGCGAAAATTCATGAAGCACTACACCGTTGTAATCCATGAAAACCGTGAGCATTACCTTCTTTTTTGGCTGAAAAAGACGTGGTTTTTTTTTTATCCCCGCTCATTTGGTGAACGCCATTCACTTGCCTGATGTCTGGATTGCTTGTCGTACTCATAAACCCACGTCTCGTCTCCAGTAATGATCCTTTTGATGAATGTAGGATCGGATTCAGCCTCGCAACTCATCTCCTTTGCGACGTCAACACGGTCTCTTGAGATCTTTTGGCACCAACTATGCTGCTACACTTCCGTCGTGTACCAAAATGTCTTGGACGGATCCATAGGCAATGTTCAAGTCCTCCGCTATCTCTCTGATGGTTAATTTGCGGTTATTGACTAACACTTCTTTTACTCCAACAATGTTTTCGTCGGTTTTCGATGTCGATGGTCTGTCACTGCGTTTATCATCTTCGATTCGACCACTTTTGAACCGCTCATGCCACTGGTAAACGACCGTTTTCTTTAGAGAATCGTTGGCGAAACACTTTTCCAACATTTCCAACGTTTGCGCACCATTAAATCTGCTTTTTACGCAAAATTTAATAACGGGTTTTCCAATAGGGACTTGACAATTTCGAATTTAATTTGTGAACGCACTCTTTCACTAATCATCAAACAGTCACTGTCAATTTATTCAGTAAACTCAACATTTTCATCGTGGTAAACACGAACGAGCAAAATCTGCAAATTATGAGCAATTTTAAGAGCTCTAACCCCAATTTTCGGTCGTAATTCTCGCCCTAGTAGACAAGCAATAACAAGTTTGAAGCGACGTACGTTCTCCGATTGGGTTCTGGAGAAGATGCGCCAAGATGATGAATTTCATCGCAAAATCATCTTCAGTGACGATGTTCATTTTTGGCTCAATGGGTTTGTCAATAAGCAAAATATGCATTATTGGTCGGGTGAAAATCCACATGAGCTTCATGAATCACCACTTCATCCACAAAAAATAACTGTTTGGTGTAGTTTGGATGCCGGCGGCGTTATTGGGCCATATTTTTTCATCGACCATAACGATCGTCACGTTACTGTGAATGGTCAGCGTTATCACGCCATGATCACCGATTATTTTTGGGACGAATTGGAAGATACGAGGGGCGTTCAATATATTCTCGGTATCGATATGAAGGAAAATGCGAATTCAATTTAAATTGTTTTTATTTTTCAATATAATCTCCCCTAACATCAATGCATTTGTTACATCTTGAGATAAGCTTTTTTAAACCCTCAAAAAAATAAATTTCCTCTTTCTCTGCAAAATACCCATTTATTGCCGACTTGAGTTCTTCATCATCCGAAAATCTTTTTCCACGAAGACATTTTTTCAAATCCGGAAACAGGAAATAATCACTAGGGGCAAGGTCTGGACTATAGAGTGGGTGTTGGATTTCTTCGAAACCACAATCTCGCGCAGCAGCCTTGGAAACTCGCGCCGTGTGAACAGAAGCGTTGTCATGAAGAAGCAACACACCCGCTGCGAGTTTACCCCGTCTTTTCTTTTTAATTTCCTCCCGCAAATTATGCAAAGTGGAAGCGTAGGATGTGGCGGTGGTGGTTTCACCTTTTTTTGTACTCAATGAGCAAGATTCCCTTTGAGTCCCAAAAAACTGTGGCCATGAGCTTCCCGGCAGACGGAGTGACTTTGAACTTCTTCGGGGGGTCTGTTCCTTTTTTATGCCACTGCATGGACTCTTGTTTGCTTTCAGGGTCATAGTGGTGGACCCATGTTTCGTCCCCAGTATCAATTCGATACATAACACCGTCCGCGTTCACACTACACATCTCCAAAAGCTCTCTACAGCATGCGATTCTCACTTTTTTCTGAGGCGCTGTGAGCATTCGTGGCACCCACCTTGCACTGACCTTTGAAAGGTTAAGATGGTCATGAAGAATGGTGTGAATGGTACCAATTGAAAGCTTGGTGATCTCTGCCATCATTTTCACCTTTATTCGGGCATCCTCAAGAACAAGTTTTTCGACTTCTTTGATTCTTTCTCCCGTACAAGCAGTAGCCGGGGCGCCGGAGCGGGGGTCGTCTTCAATGCTCTCTCTGCTTCTCTTGAACTCACTTGACCACTTTTGCACAGTTGATAATGAAGGTGCGGAACCCTGGTAAACAGCCACCATCTCTTCATGAATAGTTTTTTGACTTTTTCCTTGCTTAGTGAGAAATTTAATTACAGCGCGATGCTCAATTTTCACCATCATCGTCTCAGTTGCCATTATGATTCTGTTTAACTAGAGATAAAACGCGAATTAATAATCATATTTATATGAAATTTTACATGAATGCACTAAAATAATAGTATTACTTAATAAGTCAATTTATTTATATATACAACCACAGCTTTACCCCGATACCGAGAATATGTTGTACGCCCCTCGTATGGACTTGGACGACATGTGGTTTCAACAGAATGAAGCCACAAGCCACACAGCATACGCTACAATCGATTTATTGAAGAGTAAGTCTGGTGAGCGTGTTATATCAAGAAGTGGGCCAGTCGCTTGGCCGCCTCGTTCGTGCGATTTAACGCCGCTTGACTATTTTCTGTTGGGCTGCGTTAAGTCATTGGTTTATGCCAACAAGCCGACGACGTTGAAAGAACTCAGAGCCAACATTGAACGCGAAATAGCGGCCGTTTCGGCCGAAATGTATGGCCGAGTCGTTGAAAATTGGGTCCAACGAATCGACCGCTGCAAACGTACCCGCGGTGGCCAAAGGAACGAAGTCGAGTTCCATTCATAAATGTTTTGATTGTACTTCAAGCCGATAATACATTTTTGAAATATGTCAAATGGTTTGCGTTTTATTTAAAAAAAACGTTGTCAAGTCCTTGTTGGAAAACCCTATACAAGTTCATTGTTGCAAATTTAAATTCATTTCTAAAATTGTAAAAAATCGCCAACACACACAGAGATATATGTACTCTTGACTATGTAACTTTTGCAAATGTCAAGCTATGATGCTAAGACTTAAAGGGAACATCAACAACAGATTTACCAACTTAACAAAGGAAACAGAACAGAACAAATTGAAGCAATGGGAGTGCCACAAGACTGTCAAGTAACAAGACGGTACTTTTCAAACAACATCCCAACTCTACAGGACCTACTAGATCCTTCCATCCCAGCTGAAAAATCTATTGTATTTAAACTGTTACAGGAGCATGGAATTGCCTTAATTTAACAATCTAAAAAAGAAAAAAAGAAGAAGTTAAATCGTACATGCTATAACAGCCATATGGGCACAGTTCCCCGGATTTATAATCCACACGATACAAATTAATTTGCATCTAACCTATGAAAAATAAAAATAAAAATAATTATATTGCTGACCGCAGAAAACGAGACAAGAACAACAATTTTCAGATTTACGAGAAGCCTGAATCACCTCGCAAGAGTGTAACTATCAGTGATTCCCTTTTAATTGAAATGAAGACATCAGACCATCCAAGCGTGCGATAGTGTAATTTCCCTTTTGAAATGGGTGCCCAACTAGACATGATACTTGGGTGGTGGGTAAGGGGAAAAGTTGTGACTCTTTCGGTATCTGGGGCAATGAGATGAAAGCCCATCAGTTCGAGTGCATTAAGATACCAAATCCGGCAGCAGTGGTGTGATCCATAAAAGGATGCAAGGTTTGGGCTTAAATCAGTAGCATATGAACTAGATGAGGCCCATTGGCTTGAGGCTGTTGTCCTCTGATGCTAAGTCAATCTCCGAAACCACTAAAGAATTGGCAAGCTATTAAAAGAAAGAGTAGGAACAGCTAGTTTGACTTCATCATAACATAATACACACCTGAAGGCAAAAAACTTGCTTCTGAATGCTAAATACCCCCAGAGCTTTCAAAAACATAAGAAGTAATGGACTTCCTGTACATTGGAGGTCAAACAAAACGGCTTGGATGAACTCATTTTTATTTACTCACTGGTTTAATAGATCCTTTTCTTCAGAAGCTGAGGTTTACCAGAACTTGGACTAAAAAGCACTGCTTATTCTCAATAATGCAACAAGTCATCCTCAGTCCGTGTGCAATACTAACCCAAATGTAAAAGTTGTGTTTATGCCCCCAAACACTACAGCCAATGGACCAAGGTGTCATTGCCACATTTAAGAAAATGTATCTACCCCAAATCTTTTTCACAATATTAGAAGCTATAGATGAAACTAAAAAACTCACGCTTTAGGAGGTTTAGCGTAAGTTCAATATTGCGGATGCAATAAAGATCATCAAACCATCCTGGTATGACATAAAAAAAAGAGGATGAATGCAGAGTGGAAACAATTATGGCCAGAGTGCGTAGAAGGCATTGCAGGCTCCACTCCTGAATGCAGTGCAGAAAATTTACTTTTACTTAGACGACGGATTGGGGTGGATGGCTTGCTAGATCTGGAAAAAGATGATATAAACGAAATCCTAGAAGCCCACGGTGCTGAGCTATCAGTACAGGAACTTATAGATCTTGAACGGCAGCACGAATCGGGTGAAGATCCAGAAGAAGAAGTTGATCAAATGACAATCAAAAATTTAGGTTTAAAGTAAATGAAGTCACAGGTATCATCGATTATATTGATTCAAACTTCGAGAGAAGTTCAAAAACTACAGCAGGACTACATGTCGCGATTGCTCCGTATAAATGTATACTAAAAAAAAAATTTAAAAAAAAGCAATGTAGCAACCAACCAATTTAAAGTTTTTTAAAAATATTGATGAGCATAGCTACCTTAAATTCGTGTTTTTTTTTATTCATGTTATGTTATTTTCTTTACTTCTTTTTGCTTTGTTTATTCATATTAACTAATTGTTGGTTAGTTAGTTATGGTTTGACTTAAGGCTGAGGAGGAGACTTTCTATCGCCTTTATCTCTAGCATCTCTACTTTGCGTTCCAATGAAGAATAACAAGCTTCCATTACGTGTAGATTGTGACGAAGTGCTGTGTTGTCCTTTTGAAGTGATTGGATTTCAAGGGTCACTCCGTCAACATCAGCTTTAAGGGCAATATTCTTGAGTTTGTTGTCGAGCCAAGCTGCCATAGAATCCTCAATAAGGGATTTCAGATTTACAACTGACATATTGCCCACTCTTCTACCGCAAGCATCGAACTTGTCGAGTTGTAGAGGCTGAGTAGGGTCAATGAATCTCGACAAGAAATTCTCCAGACGAGTCCTGAAACCAAAGGATGCTCCCCCCCCCTCCCCAAATCCCAAAGCACTCCCTCCTTCCCCTGGACTGGATCAAGGTGTCACATGACCCGTGCTGAAGATCAACCTGGCTGAGGGCCCAGTATCTCCAAACATAGCTCCTCAGTCGCGAACGGAGTATCCGGATACCTGGCGACCTCCGGATTAGCTAGCCTTATCTGTATACAGCGGATCTCTGTACAGATGGACACCCCTTTCTCCGATACTCGTGGGACCATTAATGGAAAAAACCAAGAAAACAAAAACCGAGGCCGGTACTCCTTCAATACCGGGCGGTGGAACGGTGACTACACCGACTACCGGCAAAACTGTGGCAGGCCATGGTGCGCCATCCTCTAAAGGCAAACGGAACGAGCCAAAAAATAAGAATTCAGGAAGTGTTAAGACTGTGGCAAGCCATGGTCCTATCACTTCCTCCACCCCTAGCAGCAGCAAGTTTGTGGCAGGCCACGGACTTGTCTTTGCTACCAAAACTCCTTCAGGGAGTGTTAAGACTGTGGCAAGCCATGGTCTTATCACTTCCTCCGCCCCTAGCAGCAGCAAGTTTGTGGCAGGCCACGGACTTGTTGCTGCTACCAAAACTCCTCCCTCCAAGGAGGAATCTGGAGCTCAGCCGCGTCGACAAGCTCCACCTAAGGCGCTCTATATAAGACGCCGAAATGCTTCACGCATCAACAAAACCTTCGGATCCATTCCGGAGGTTGAGAGAAGTGCGGAAATAAAGAGCAAGGTTGAGTGGGCTAAAAACATCCCAAAAGACGGATTTCCCACTGCTCTCAAAACGCGAAAAGACTCCTCTAAGCGCCAGAGATCGACCGTACCGGTTTCCAAGAGGCCCAAAACACACCCCTGGGCCATCCAACAGCAGATCTCTGAGGTCTTACAACGAAGTCCTAAAAGACGCATTGGTGATCGCGATGATCGACAGGAGCGATACCGACGGTTCCATCACACCGGAACGGCGGCAACTGGTCAAGCTGAAGCTCTCGAGCAACTTCTTGGCCATCATGCGGGAAAACACCGGACCACCTCCTATCACAAGCGACGCTGGCTGGCACCAAGGCCATGTCAAGCTCATCGCTTGTTCAAACCAAAGATCTCTCGATCTCTTCACCAAGGCCATCGATGGTTTAGGACAGATTTGGCCAGGTGCAAAACTCGAGGTCGTATCTAAGGAAGACATTCCTAGTAGACCTCGAACTCGTACCTGGATTCCAGCCGAACCCTCCTCTCCAGAAAGTATTCAGGAAATCATCCGACTCAGCAACCCGACTCTTCCAACTCATGACTGGAAAGTCGCGAAACTGGAGGAACTAAGGGGTTCTTATAGATGCGCGTTAATTGTGATCAATAAGGAATCCCTTAATCCTCTGGCGCAGACGAAAGGCATGATTCGGTTCGGATTCGAGTCCATTCATTTAAGGGTGTACAAAAAGGATGAGCTGGATGCTGATAAGCAACCTCCTCCTCCATTAATACCTGACATCACAACCGTCGGTCTCCTCTTCTGACACACTGTCGGAAATGGAAACCGATGACGAAGCAATTAGAGGTCCTACACGATCAGAGATAGAAGATGAGCTCTTGGGCACATCTTCAGAATCGGAGGACCTCAACAACACCGTGGTGGAGGCGACTCTGGAAGACTGTAGCAATGATACGGTTTCTCCAGTTTAATCTCCACCACTCAAAAAAGGCTTCGGCCCCACTCATTCTGCGTCTTTCCAAAAGCGCAGAAGACATAATTCTAATCCAGGAACCATGGATTGCAGAAGGCGTGGTTCGTGGACTTAGGACACCCTCATATGTTCCGCTCTATACAAGAGACAAAGGTAAGATTAGAACTTGTATATTAGTGAAACGTAGCCTTAATGTATTTCTACTTCCCAACCTCAGTGACCCCGACTTAACCGTTGCCAGACTATAGACTGCCAAAGGCTCCTACTGGCTGTCGTCGGCTTATCTTCGCCACGACCAAGTGGGCCCTCTCCCTGGTGATAACCTAGAAAGGGTGGTACTGGAAGCTGGAAGGCAAAAAACTGTCCTCATAATCGGATGCGACGCTAACGCACATCATACGGTATGGGGCAGTACCGACATCAATGATAGAGGTGAGTCACTTTTAGACTATATTTTAAGTACTAACCTCTTAATATGAGCCCACTTGGTAATGAGCCCACTTTTATAACTAGAAACCGACAAGAAGTGTTAGATATTACTCTTGTCTCCGACAGCATCACCCAAAGGCTAACAAACTGGATGGTATCGTCTGAACACTCCTTTTCAGACCATAGATACATCCAATTCAGTCTGAGTGATGCTCCCCCCGGAGCATTACCGGAAAACTGATTGGTCAAAATACAGAGGAATACTGTCAAAAACGCTATCCTCTGAACTATCAAGTCCCCCGCGTGACACCAATGAGCTTGACATGAAAGTCAGGGAATTTACTCTGGCTCTCAATAAGGCTATGGCCGCTTCCTGCCCTCTTATTCAACCAAGAGGCAAGAAAAAGCCACATTGGTGGACATCGGCACTGGGACTGCTCAGAAACGCCTGCAGAAAACTTTTCAACGCAGCAAAAAGCACAAGAAAAGTGACCGACTGGGACTCATATAAAGAATCCCTAAAATTATACAAAAAAGAACTGAGGAAGGCAAAGCGACAATCCTGGAGGTCATTCTGTGACAAAATTACAAAAACCTCTGAGGCATCGCGGCTTAGAAAAATCCTCTCCACAAATCCTATGATGCTCAGCTGTTTGAAAAAAACCGAAGGCGGTGTCCTCTCTCCCTTTCTCTGGAACTTAGTAGTTAACGAACTACTGATATACCTGGAAGTGGGTGGTAGCAGAGTGATTGCATATGCATATGACGTTGCCATAGCCGTCTCAGGAAAGCACCTAAATACCATTAAAGAGCTCCTCCAAGTAAATCTCAACAAATTAACCCGCTGGGCAGATCGCTGTGCATTGGGAATAAAGCCCCATAAAACTGATCTTGTCCTTTTTTATAGGAAATATAAAATTCCAATCATAAACCCTCCTTCAATAAATGGTACCAGTTCCGATAGGGCAAAATATCTGGGTCCCATTTTTGACAGGAAACTAAACTGGAAACCTTTCATTCAAGAAAGAGTCAATAAAGCTACAATAGCTTTATTCTCTTGCAAAAAAGCCATTGGGAAGAAAGGGGGCCTTCAACCTCGCATAACCCACTGGCTATACATCTCGGTCATAAGACCGATACTTACTTACAGGGTGGTTGTCTGGTGGACGGTCTTGGAAAATGCAGTCAACCGCATTAAACTAAGCAGAGTCCAAAGAACAGCATGTCTATGCACAAGCGGAACATTGCGGTCTACCCCCCCTGCGGCATTAGATATTCTGTTTCACTTGACACCCCTCGACATTTTGAGCAAGCAATTAGCTGCGACTGCAGCTATTCGCCTTAATGCGACTAAACAGTGGACAAATAATTCATTTGGCTACGCCAATATTCTTAATACATTAGGAATCATCACAGAGAACATGGATTACACCATACCTGAACTTTGGTTTGACAAAAACTTCCATGTAAGCTTCCCCTCTAGATCATTCTGGGAGGAAGGTGCTTTCATGGAGGACAAGTCAATCCATCTCTACACAGATGGATCTAAAACCGATAGCGGAGTTGGTGGCGATATTTTCTCAGATAAGCTAAACCTAAGCCTCCCTTTCCGTCTTCCAAATCATTGTAGCGTGTCCCAGGCGGAGATTTTGGCGATTAAAGAAGCTTTGTCCTGGCTGAAGAAAAATGTGATATCTGCAAAGGATATCCGCATCTTTCCAGATAGTCAGGCCGCCATCAAGTTACTGGACTCGGTCTCATTATATTCTAAAATCGCCCTTGAATGCTTGTCATCTCTCATGGAGATTGCAGATCAGTTCAACATTCACCTTTGTTGGGTGCCGGGCCACAGAGACATTCCAGGGAACTGCAGAGCCGATGAACTCGCCAAAATTGGCACCACTCTACCTATCCTACCGGACAAAGGTAGTACAGGTATACCAATCGCTACATGTTAATTAACACTAAAGCTGGATGCCAATAAAAGAACAGACCTTAGGTGGACTGCTGGACAAACATGTCTAGCTACCAAACAGATCTGGCCAAGGCTGGATCTGAGTCGCTCTAAGTGTCTGATCCTTTTAGATAGGAAACATCTCAGCGCCTTAAGAGGTGCCATTACTGGACACTGCCTCATAGGCAAGCACGCAAGAAGGCTTGGCGCTTTTACTAATGATTTCTGTAGAAGCTGCATGGACGAGGAAGAGGAGGAGACAATCCCCCACCTACTCTGCACATGCCCAGCTCTCTCCCAGAGAAGGAAGCTTCATCTGGGATGAAGCCATCAGTCGAGCAAGTTCAACTGGACACGTGCGCAATAGCTAGGACTCCTTGGGTGACAAGAAAGATGGCTCAGTTGCTGGGGCGCCTGGCTTACCTTTGGTACCATGATGGGGTATTGCGCCATCGGTATTCATGCTAAACACCTGGTTGTGCATCACAACTAATTCTGTAGAAGCTGCAAGGACAAGGGAGAAATAGGAAAGAACATTTAAAATTCCAGGAATTTACTTCTTCGTAGAGCTAGAGAATTTACGCAGTATTGACCTAATGAACCTCCTGAGATTCATATCAACATGGCAGTGAGTCGTAATTATCCACACAAGGATCTCGTCGAACTAATAATCTGTTTATATCACCGCGAATGAAGGTGCGGTAATTTTCTCCTTCATTAAACGCCGCTCATCTATCTATCAAAAGATATCTGCTAAAAGAGTCGTGACTTTCTCCCTTACGCCGGTATAGCAATTTACACGATTTTCTGAAGTTCTTGGCAGGCTTGGTGATTTTTAAGTGTCTTGAAGTTATATCTGACTATTCTCAGCAAATTACTATTATTTATAGATGCATTGCGAAGATATATAATGGCCAGTATCAAATGGATGTTGAGTTCTGTTATATTCTATTGCAAGCTACGAGCCCTTTGCGAAGGTCTTGAAGGATATTTCTAAAACATCGAAAGGCTTCACAGCAGGCATCAGGCATGTAACATAGATGTAAATGCCCGTAAACAATTTGTGTACTCGTACAATGACTAAAAAAAATTTATTGGCGACACTTATGAAATAGTAGATATGGACAGAAAGCCTGCACACTTTGTTGTTCTTCTTCGAGAGATGACATAAGTTGAAGGTGTTAGACTTCCAAGGGCTTCAAGGTAACTTGATGCTTTACCGTAAACCATCGGTACTCATCATCCATTGAGCCATCTGTCATTCTGTCTCTCATGTATTCATCTTTCGATGGGGCATAATTTTATTGTGCAACACGAGGGCATCAGGTTTCTTGGAGAGTTTTATCTCCCTTAATGTACGATGTGCGTCTATTATAGAAGAAAGTCCTTGTGGAGAAAGTTATGAACAATCATCATGTCGTACGTGAAATGCTTCAAGGTTGGTTTAAATGTGCCATCTAAGCCACCATATCGGGCTTTCTTAAAGCGGTACGTTTTTTTTTCATCAGGAAAATGTCACTGCAATTCTCAGATAGAATTTAGTTACACAAAATTCCTAAATATACTTCCAAGGACTATCGAAATGACATGTTACATGTGTTAATTCCTTGAGTGTATGAGGATTTTAATGCTTTTTTTATGACAGCATTCAGGGGACATGCTAAACAGCACACTTACTCTATTTCTCATTTGATTAATGCAAAAATTTCCCATGTGATGGCTGCTATTCCTATTTATCTTACTTCCAGAATCAGTAACTCAAGTAGTTACTAGATTTATGTCCACATATTACAAGTACCTCCATTTCCATATGTTGTTCCACTTTGTTGGACATCAAATACTCGTAAAAGCGTGTACCTATGTTCTTTTTTATTGCAACTTAATTGCCGG